>CM040809.1:33933446-33988446 GCA_022829025.1 Squalius cephalus
GGACTATAATGCGTTAAGAGCTCGCTCAAGTACTGCGGAGCTAAACCATTTATAATCAGCAATATTTTAAAATTTATACAATGTTTAATAGGGAGCCAGTGCAGTGTTGACAGAACCGGGCTAATATGGTCATACTTCCTGGTTCTGGTAAGAACTCGAGCGGCTGCGTTTTGGACCAGCTGTAGTTTGTTTATTAAGCGTGCAAATATAGAGCTGAGTATCGTCAGCATAACAGTGAAAACTAATGCCATGTTTCCTAATGATATCTCCTAATGGTAGCATGTAGAGAGTGTGTGTGTGTGTGTGTGTGTGTGTGTGTGTGTGTGTGTGTGTGTGTATGTGAGGGTAGCATGTACAGAGTGAACAGCAGTGGTCCTAGTACTGAGCCTTGTGGTACGCCATACTGAACTTGTGATCGATGAGACATCTCTTCATTTACTGCTACAAACTGATAACGGTCAGATAAGTATGATTTGAACCATGCTAGTGCAATTCCACTAACGCCAACATAGTTTTCTAGTCTTTTTAAAAGAATGTTGTGGTCAATGGTGTCAAATGCAGCACTAAGATCGAGTAACACTAATAGCGAGATACAACCACGATCGGATGATAAGAGCAAATCATTTGTGACTCTAACGAGAGCTGTCTCGGTACTATGGTATGGTCTAAATCCTGACTGGAAATCCTCCAGATATCATTTCTTTCTAAAAAGGAACACAGTTGTGAAGATACCGCCTTTTCTAATATCTTTGACAGAAAAGGTAGATTCGAGATCGGCCTGTAATTGACTAATTCTGAAGGATCAAGTTGCAGTTTTTAACAAGCGGTTTAATCATAGCCAGCTTAAAGGTTTTTGGTACGTATCCTAGAGACAAAGATGAATTAATGATATTAAGAAGAGGATCTATGACCTCTGGAAGCATCTCTTTCAGTAGCTTAGTCGGTATATGGTCTAATGTGTGTGTGTGTGTGTGTGTGTGTGTGTGTGTGTGTATAGCAGATGGACATACACTGTAGACATCATGTCTTTCTTTTTACCATCTGTGTTATTATGGTGGATGTCAATATTAAAAGAACAAAACAGACTTTAGTATCAAGCACTGACAAACAACATGCCTTGTTAATTCAGAAAAGACGGCTGATGGATTTACCCATATGTTTTTTAGTAAATATGTTTAGATTTTTGCTGTATTTTGACAGAATTATTCTGTATTTCACAGTGTGAGCTATTAATGTTTGTTGTGTCAGGCGGTCACCTCAACCCGGCCGTGTCCCTGGCCATGGTGATTCTGGGGAAGCTGAAGATCTGGAAGTTTCCCATCTATGTGGCGGCGCAGATGCTCGGGGCGTTCGTCGGGGCCGCCGCGGTGTTCGGACTGTATTATGGTGAGTTTGGTGGAGTCCAGCGGTTCCCCGTGTGTTTCGGATCTGATTAATGCGTGTGTGTTTGCGTGTTCAGATGCCTTCATGGAGTTCACCAGCGGGATCCTCTCGGTGACGGGGATCAACGCCACAGGACACATCTTCGCCTCGTATCCGGGGAGACACCTGACCGTCCTGGGGGGATTCGTGGATCAGGTCAGTCTGAACCCAGTCCGGGTCTGAATCAGCACATTCAGTGAGTGTTTGACGGCACCGACTGACCGCAGTAACCCAGACCTGACTAAAGCACATGGATCAGCTCAACGTTTCTGACCAAAAACACAACAATCCGGTTTGAACCGGTGACCTGATTCAGATCCTTCTAATTAACAAGTGTTTGGTAAACTCTCCGGCTGGCGTGACTGACCTGAGCTCCGTCTGTCAGGTGGTGGGAACGGGAATGCTGGTTCTCTGTATTCTGGCCATCGTGGACGGGAGGAACATCGGCGCCCCTAGAGGCATGGAGCCGCTGGCCGTGGGCCTGATCCTGCTGGGCATCAGTGTGTCGATGGGCCTGAACTGCGGATACCCCCTGAACCCCGCGCGAGACCTCGGCCCCAGACTCTTCACTGCAGTGGCCGGGTGGGGGATGGAGGTGTTCAGGTGTGGAACTGCACACACACTTCTGAGTGACTTTACACAGACTGGTTACACACACTGGTTACACACACTGGTTACACACACTGGTTACACACAGACTGGATACACAGACTGGTTACACAGACTGGTTACACAGACTGGTTACACACAGACTGGTTACACACAGACTGGTTACACAGACTGGTTACACACAGACTGGTTACACAGACTGGTTACACAGACTGGTTACACACAGACTGTTTACACACAGACTGGTTACACAGACTGGATACACACAGACTGGTTACACACAGACTGGTTACACAGACTGGATACACAGACTGGTTACACAGACTGGATACACACAGACTGGATACACACAGACTGGATACACAGACTGGTTACACAGACTGGTTACACACAGACTGGATACACACAGACTGGATACACAGACTGGTTACACAGACTGGTTACACACGGACTGGTTACACAGACTGGTTACACACAGACTGGTTACACAGACTGGTTACACACAGACTGGTTACACAGACTGGATACACACAGACTGGATACACACAGACTGGATACACAGACTGGATACACACAGACCGGTTACACACAGACTGGTTACACAGACTGGATACACACAGACTGGTTACACACAGACTGGTTACACACAGACTGGATACACACAGACTGGTTACACACAGACTGGTTACACAGACTGGATACACACAGACTGGATACACACAGACTGGATACACACAGACTGGTTACACAGACTGGTTACACACAGACTGGTTACACACAGACTGGATACACACAGACTGGTTACACACAGACTGGTTACACAGACTGGTTACACACAGACTGGTTACACAGACTGGATACACACACTGGATACACACAGACTGGATACACACAGACTGGATACACACAGACTGGATACACAGACTGGTTACACAGACTGGATACACACAGACTGGATACACAGACTGGTTACACAGACTGGTTACACACAGACTGGTTACACACAGACTGGTTACACACAGACTGGATACACACAGACTGGTTACACACAGACTGGTTACACAGACTGGATACACACACTGGATACACACAGACTGGTTACACACAGACTGGATACACACACTGGATACACACAGACTGGTTACACACAGACTGGTTACACACAGACTGGATACACACACTGGATACACACAGACTGGTTACACACAGACTGGTTACACACAGACTGGTTACACACAGACTGGTTACACACAGACTGGTTACACAGACTGGATACACACAGACTGGATACACACAGACTGGTTACACACAGACTGGATACACACACTGGATACACACAGACTGGTTACACACAGACTGGTTACACACAGACTGGTTACACACAGACTGGATACACACACTGGATACACACAGACTGGTTACACACAGACTGGTTACACACAGACTGGATACACACAGACTGGTTACACACAGACTGGTTACACAGACTGGATACACACAGACTGGATACACACAGACTGGTTACACACAGACTGGATACACACACTGGATACACACAGACTGGTTACACACAGACTGGTTACACACAGACTGGTTACACACAGACTGGATACACACACTGGATACACACAGACTGGTTACACAGACTGGATACACACAGACTGGATACACACAGACTGGTTACACACAGACTGGATACACACACTGGATACACACAGACTGGTTACACACAGACTGGTTACACACAGACTGGTTACACACAGACTGGATACACACACTGGATACACACAGACTGGTTACACACAGACTGGTTACACACAGACTGGATACACACAGACTGGATACACACAGACTGGTTACACACAGACTGGTTACACACACACTGGATACACACAGACTGGTTACACACAGACTGGTTATACACAGACTGGTTATAGACTGGTTACACACAGACTGGATACACACAGACTGGATACACACACTGGATACACACAGACTGGTTACACACAGACTGGTTACACACAGACTGGATACACACACACTGGATACACACAGACTGGTTACACACAGACTGGATACACACACTGGATACACACAGACTGGTTACACACAGACTGGTTACACACAGACTGGATACACACAGACTGGTTACACACAGACTGGTTACACAGACTGGATACACACAGACTGGTTACACACAGACTGGTTACACAGACTGGATACACACACTGGATACACACACTGGATACACACAGACTGGTTACACACAGACTGGATACACACAGACTGGATACACACAGACTGGTTACACACACACTGGTTACACACAGACTGGTTACACAGACTGGATACACACACTGGATACACACAGACTGGTTACACACAGACTGGTTACACAGACTGGATACACACAGACTGGATACACACAGACTGGTTACACACAGACTGGTTACACACAGACTGGTTACACAGACTGGATACACAGACTGGATACACACAGACTGGTTACACACAGACTGGTTACACACAGACTGGATACACACAGACTGGATACACACACTGGATACACACAGACTGGTTACACACAGACTGGTTACACACAGACTGGATACACACACACTGGATACACACAGACTGGTTACACACAGACTGGATACACACACTGGATACACACAGACTGGTTACACACAGACTGGTTACACACAGACTGGATACACACAGACTGGTTACACACAGACTGGTTACACAGACTGGATACACACAGACTGGTTACACACAGACTGGTTACACAGACTGGATACACACACTGGATACACACACTGGATACACACAGACTGGTTACACACAGACTGGATACACACAGACTGGATACACACAGACTGGTTACACACACACTGGTTACACACAGACTGGTTACACAGACTGGATACACACAGACTGGTTACACAGACTGGATACACACAGACTGGATACACACAGACTGGTTACACACAGACTGGTTACACACAGACTGGTTACACAGACTGGATACACAGACTGGATACACACAGACTGGTTACACACAGACTGGTTACACACAGACTGGATACACACAGACTGGTTACACACAGACTGGTTACACACAGACTGGTTACACACAGACTGGTTACACACAGACTGGTTACACACAGACTGGATACACACAGACTGGTTACACACAGACTGGTTACACACAGACTGGATACACACACACTGGATACACACACTGGATACACACAGACTGGTTACACACAGACTGGTTACACACAGACTGGATACACACACACTGGATACACACAGACTGGTTACACACAGACTGGATACACACACTGGATACACACAGACTGGTTACACACAGACTGGTTACACACAGACTGGATACACACAGACTGGTTACACACAGACTGGTTACACAGACTGGATACACACAGACTGGTTACACACAGACTGGTTACACAGACTGGATACACACACACTGGATACACACAGACTGGTTACACACAGACTGGATACACACACTGGATACACACAGACTGGTTACACACAGACTGGTTACACACAGACTGGATACACACAGACTGGTTACACACAGACTGGTTACACAGACTGGATACACACAGACTGGTTACACACAGACTGGTTACACACAGACTGGATACACACAGACTGGTTACACACAGACTGGTTACACAGACTGGTTACACACAGACTGGTTACACACAGACTGGATACACACACACTGGATACACACAGACTGGTTACACACAGACTGGATACACACAGACTGGATACACACAGACTGGTTACACACACACTGGTTACACACAGACTGGTTACACAGACTGGATACACACACTGGATACACACAGACTGGTTACACACAGACTGGTTACACAGACTGGATACACACAGACTGGATACACACAGACTGGTTACACACAGACTGGTTACACACAGACTGGTTACACAGACTGGATACACAGACTGGATACACACAGACTGGATACACACAGACTGGTTACACACAGACTGGTTACACACAGACTGGATACACACAGACTGGTTACACACAGACTGGTTACACACAGACTGGTTACACACAGACTGGTTACACACAGACTGGTTACACACAGACTGGTTACACACAGACTGGTTACACAGACTGGATACACAGACTGTATACACACAGACTGGTTACACACAGACTGGTTACACACAGACTGGATACACACAGACTGGTTACACACAGACTGGTTACACACAGACTGGTTACACACAGACTGGTTACACACAGACTGGTTACACACAGACTGGATACACACAGACTGGTTACACACAGACTGGTTACACACAGACTGGATACACACACTGGATACACACACTGGATACACACAGACTGGTTACACACAGACTGGTTACACAGACTGGTTACACAGACTGGATACACACAGACTGGTTACACGCAGACTGGTTACACAGACTGGATACACACAGACTGGTTACACACAGACTGGATACACACAGACTGGTTACACACAGACTGGATACACACAGACTGGTTACACAGACTGGATACACACAGACTGGTTACACAGACTGGATACACACAGACTGGTTACACACAGACTGGTTACACACAGACTGGTTATACACAGACTGGTTACACAGACTGGATACACACAGACTGGTTACACACAGACTGGTTACACACAGACTGGATACACACAGACTGGTTATACACAGACTGGTTACACAGACTGGTTACACACAGACTGGTTACACACAGACTGGTTACACAGACTGGATACACACAGACTGGTTACACAGACTGGATACACACAGACTGGTTACACACAGACTGGTTACACACAGACTGGATACACACAGACTGGTTACACTCAGACTGGTTATAGACTGGTTACACACAGACTGGTTACAGACTGGTTACACACAGACTGGTTACACTCAGACTGGTTACACAGACTGGATACACAGACTGGATACACAGACTGGTTACACACAGACTGGTTACACAGACTGGATACACAGACTGGATACACACAGACTGGTTACACACAGACTGGTTACACACAGACTGGATACACACAGACTGGTTACACACAGACTGGTTACACACAGACTGGTTACACACAGACTGGTTACACACAGACTGGTTACACACAGACTGGTTACACACAGACTGGTTACACAGACTGGATACACAGACTGTATACACACAGACTGGTTACACACAGACTGGTTACACACAGACTGGATACACACAGACTGGTTACACACAGACTGGTTACACACAGACTGGTTACACACAGACTGGTTACACACAGACTGGTTACACACAGACTGGATACACACAGACTGGTTACACACAGACTGGATACACACACTGGATACACACACTGGATACACACAGACTGGTTACACACAGACTGGTTACACAGACTGGTTACACAGACTGGATACACACAGACTGGTTACACGCAGACTGGTTACACAGACTGGATACACACAGACTGGTTACACACAGACTGGATACACACAGACTGGTTACACACAGACTGGATACACACAGACTGGTTACACAGACTGGATACACACAGACTGGTTACACAGACTGGATACACACAGACTGGTTACACACAGACTGGTTACACACAGACTGGTTATACACAGACTGGTTACACAGACTGGATACACACAGACTGGTTACACACAGACTGGTTACACACAGACTGGATACACACAGACTGGTTATACACAGACTGGTTACACAGACTGGTTACACACAGACTGGTTACACACAGACTGGTTACACAGACTGGATACACACAGACTGGTTACACAGACTGGATACACACAGACTGGTTACACACAGACTGGTTACACACAGACTGGATACACACAGACTGGTTACACTCAGACTGGTTATAGACTGGTTACACACAGACTGGTTACAGACTGGTTACACACAGACTGGTTACACTCAGACTGGTTACACAGACTGGATACACAGACTGGATACACAGACTGGTTACACACAGACTGGTTACACAGACTGGATACACACAGACTGGTTACACACAGACTGGATACACACAGACTGGTTACACACAGACTGGTTACACACAGACTGGTTACACACAGACTGGTTACACACAGACTGGTTACACACAGACTGGTTACACACAGACTGGTTACACACAGACTGGATACACACAGACTGGTTACACACAGACTGGTTACACACAGACTGGTTACACAGACTGGTTACACACAGACTGGATACACACAGACTGGTTACACAGACTGGATACACACAGACTGGTTACACACAGACTGGATACACACAGACTGGTTACACACAGACTGGTTACACACAGACTGGTTACACACAGACTGGTTACACACAGACTGGATACACACAGACTGGTTACACACAGACTGGTTACACACAGACTGGTTACACACAGACTGGATACACACAGACTGGTTACACACAGACTGGTTACACACAGACTGGATACACACAGACTGGTTACACAGACTGGTTACACACAGACTGGTTACACAGACTGGTTACACAGACTGGATACACACAGACTGGTTACACACAGACTGGTTACACACAGACTGGTTACACACAGACTGGATACACACAGACTGGTTACACACAGACTGGTTACACACAGACTGGATACACACAGACCGGTTACACAGACTGGTTACACACAGACTGGATACACAGACTGGATACACACAGACTGGTTACACACAGACTGGTTACACACAGACCGGTTACACAGACTGGATACACAGACTGGATACACACAGACTGGATATACACAGACTGGTTACACACAGACTGGATACACACAGACTGGTTACACAGACTGGATACACAGACTGGTTACACACAGACTGGTTACACACAGACTGGATACACACAGACTGGTTACACACAGACTGGTTACACACAGACTGGTTACACACAGACTGGTTACACACAGACTGGATACACACAGACTGGTTACACACAGACTGGATACACAGACTGGTTACACACAGACTGGATACACAGACTGGATACACACAGACTGGTTACACAGACTGGTTACACAGACTGGTTACACAGACTGGTTACACACAGATTGGTTACACACAGACTGGTTACACAGACTGGATACACAGACTGGTTACACACAGACTGGTTACACACAGACTGGTTACACACACTGGTTACACACAGACTGGATACACACAGACTGGATACACAGACTGGTTACACAGACTGGTTACACACAGACTGGTTACACACAGACTGGATACACACAGACTGGATACACACAGACTGGATACACACAGACTGGTTACACAGACTGGTTACACACAGACTGGATACACACAGACTGGTTACACACAGACTGGTTACACACAGACTGGTTACACACAGACTGGTTACACACAGACTGGATACACACAGACTGGTTACACAGACTGGTTACACACAGACTGGTTACACACAGACTGGTTATACACAGACTGGTTACACACAGACTGGTTATACACAGACTGGTTATACACAGACTGGTTATAGACAGGTTACACACACACCTGAACACACACACACACACACACACACCTGAACATACACACAGACTGGTTACACACAGACTGGTTACACACAGACTGGATACACAGACTGGATACACACAAACTGGTTACACACAGACTGGTTACACAGACTGGTTACACACAGACTGGTTACACACAGACTGGTTACACACAGACTGGATACACACAGACTGGTTACACACAGACTGGATACACACAGACTGGATACACACAGACTGGATACACACAGACTGGTTACACACAGACTGGATACACACAGACTGGTTACACACAGACTGGATACACACAGACTGGATACACACAGACTGGTTACACACAGACTGGTTACACACAGACTGGATACACACAGACTGGTTACACACAGACTGGTTACACACAGACTGGTTACACACAGACTGGATACACACAAACTGGTTACACACAGACTGGTTACACAGACTGGATACACACAGACTGGATACACACAGACTGGTTACACACAGACTGGTTACACACAGACTGGTTACACACAGACTGGTTACACACAGACTGGTTACACACAGACTGGATACACACAAACTGGTTACACACAGACTGGTTACACAGACTGGATACACACACCTGAACATACACACAGACTGGTTACACACAGACTGGTTACACACAGACTGGATACACAGACTGGATACACACAAACTGGTTACACACAGACTGGTTACACAGACTGGTTACACACAGACTGGTTACACACAGACTGGTTACACACAGACTGGATACACACAGACTGGTTACACACAGACTGGATACACACAGACTGGATACACACAGACTGGATACACACAGACTGGATACACAGACTGGATACACACAAACTGGTTACACACAGACTGGTTACACACAGACTGGTTACACACAGACTGGTTACACACAGACTGGTTACACACAGACTGGATACACACAGACTGGTTACACACAGACTGGATACACACAGACTGGATACACACAGACTGGATACACACAGACTGGATACACAGACTGGATACACACAAACTGGTTACACACAGACTGGATACACACAGACTGGTTACACACAGACTGGTTACACACAGACTGGATACACACAGACTGGATACACACAGACTGGATACACACAGACTGGTTACACACAGACTGGTTACACACAGACTGGTTACACACAGACTGGTTACACACAGACTGGATACACACAGACTGGATACACACAAACTGGTTACACACAGACTGGTTACACAGACTGGATACACACAGACTGGATACACACAAACTGGTTACACACAGACTGGTTACACAGACTGGATACACACAGACTGGATACACACAGACTGGTTACACACAGACTGGTTACACAGACTGGATACACAGACTGGATACACACAGACTGGTTACACAGACTGGATACACACAGACTGGTTACACAGACGGTCTAATTAACTCACTCTCTCACACACACTCAGACACACACACACACACACACACACACACACACACACACAAACCTTGATTGATCAGTAGGCTTGCTGCTATAGTCGGTGTTCATTAGCATCACTTCCCTTGCCCACTGTGGCTCCGCCCCCCCAACCCCTCCCCCCTTCGTTTTGATTTGTCATAGTAATAAAAATAATTTAGTCCAGTTAGAGAACAGACACTGCAGTTAAAACTGAACATGGTCTGCTTAATCCAGTGTGATCCGACTGAGAGTCGCAGCCGGAGTCAGATCTCACATCACTCCGCCTCACTATTCACTGACAAGACGATGGCGGAAGATTTGGTTTCAGAGCGAAATGGAAAAGCGCATATTTAAGCGAGTTTGTCATTCTGTTGTGTTTTTCATTCAGAATAATAATAAACCCATCATTCAAGCAACTGCCGCCCCTGAATTGGCGCTAATTCAAAAGCGAAAGTAAAATGCACATGGGCATTCCTAACGGAACGTGTCCACTGGTGCAGAGCGAGTGTGTGTGTGTGTGTGTCTGTGTTAGCACTCAACTTCCATGGGAATTCACTGAAAACGCTCGCTCTGTTATGATTTACACTGAGGCTAATTAGCTATTTAAATGTGAGGTGCAAAAGAAGGAAAAACACCAACGCCCGGTATGCCGGTTTTACCAGTGTTAGTCGATTAACCGGTGGGAATATTTCCTCACTGTCACACCCCTATAGATCAGCTCATTACATAATATCACATGCACTCAAGAGATTTAAATGTGACTGGATGCAGAATCACATTATCTCTCTCTCTCACACACACATTTGTTTGACTATATTAGTAAGTTCATCTCATAGAATCCTATTGATTCTCTTTATTATTGAGTCTAACCCTCAGAAACCCGTGGGAAACACTAGGTTTAAATGAAAACATGATTTATAATCCTTTTTAACTGAGGATACATCAAATGTAGTTCTGATGGCTGATGAAATGAATAAGTGCTGCTTTATCTGTGGTTTTAAAGATGCTGCAGAATCACATGTGATATATTGTGATGGTTGTGTGTGTGTGTGTGTGTGTGTGTGTGTGTGTGTGTGTGTGTGTGTGTGTGCAGCACTGCAGATTACTGGTGGTGGATCCCTGTTGCCGGGCCGCTGGTGGGGGGGGTCGTCGGCGCTGTGATCTACTTTCTGTTGATCGAGCTTCATCACCCTAAACACAATGACAAACCTCTGGAAGAACCCGAGGAAGAGGAGGATGAGGAGGAAGACGAGGACAGCAGCCTGAAGGACAAATACGAGATGATCAACATGAGCTAGAACACAATAAAGCTGGTCATTTTCATCCTGTTTTCGTGAGTAAACTCCATCAGCAGACGTGCATCCGCCAGTTAAAATAGTTCCAGCTCATTTAGACTCTTTACAGCTCTAATAATGATCTGGTTTTTACTGAATGATTCATGGAAGTGCTTTAACAGTATACAAGCGTCACGTCTGTACAAACATGATGCTCTTCCTCAGTGTTTCTGTCTCGTTTTCCAGCACAAACATCTCAACATTCTTACATCAAGATACATTTCCTGGAATAGCAAAATGACTGAAGATATTAAGACTTGCTTACTGAAAAATCATCACAATGAAGAGAGATTATGAAGAAATTAAGAACAAATATCTGCCAATGGAGTCAGAAAAATCCTCTGGTTTTCCCTTTGAATGAAGTTTATTTTTCTGAGTCCACTGGCAGATATTTGTTCTTGTTTTAAAGCTGCTCTAAGCGATGTTGGGTGACGTCACTTCTTGTTGACGTTCGAAGTATTGTCAAACAAAATGGAGGCTGGCTCGACCATACCCCCCCCCCCCCCCCCCCCCACACACACACACACACACACTTCGTGCTTCCTGAAACAGGCTTTTCCGATGTAAATTTGGGACTTTTTGCATTCCTTCTCCTTTTCCCTCTTCTTTGCTGTTCATTCATCGGAACGTCGTCTCTTTGGTCGTGTGTCGGCCATATCACAATTCAAGAGAATATAATTCTAACGTTAATCGTTGTTGTTGTCTAGGACATCTCTCCTCTAGCTAACTTCCCTCTTCAAGCTTCTCTCTCCTCCACCCCCCCCCCCCCCCCCCCCCTTCATGTGCATGTTAACTAACCCCCCACCCCCACTCCCACCCCTAAATCACTCTTGTCGGTTATTGGCTGGAACACTGGTTGTTGTGTTTCGCGGCCCAGGCTGGGCCAGTTTGTTTTTGTTGCCATTTGTGGAGCCTGGGCTATCTACAGAGACCGCGTTTCTTTACAGTGTGTTCAGGGCACAGGCAGCGAGCGGATAGTGAGGAGATGTTTGCTGGATGTGACAAAAAATGTTTCGGCCTAAAAAACGTGTGACATCGCTTAGAGCACCTTTAAGCACAAACTCGCTTCATTTTCATTCAGGAAGCAAGTCTTAATATCTTCAGTCATTTTGCATCTCCATTAAATGAATCTTGATTTAAAAAGATATTTGTGCTGGAAAACAAGACAGAAACACTGAGGTAGAAAAAAACTTGCGGTATAACGTTGCCCCATAATCCTCCACTGTACGGAATGTGTGATTTTATGTTGCTTTTGATGATAATATTGTACAATAATCATTTAAATGGCTTTTTAAATCTTTAAAATGACAGATGCACCAAAACACGTCAGGAATTCTGTCCAGATTTAAGCAAAACACAAGCATCAGACTGTCACAAACATCCTGATGAACATACGTTTAAAAGTGCAAACGTTTTCCACTAGATCACGATTGTTGAGTTTTCATGCTAATGTTGTATTCCACCTTCTTATTGTCATTCATATACTTTTTACATTATTTATGTTTATGATTATTGTTCATGTGTTTGTAGATCAGGCTTCTAGTTTTGACTTCTTGGTTTTGAAAGTCTTGGTAAAAAGTAGATGAATATATTTTGTAATGAAATCCTACAACATTGACTGTATATCTGTGTTTTTTGCTGAAATAAAGAAGAACCTTTTACAGCACACTGGTCAGCTGTTTGTGTTTCTGCTGCTGAACGACAGATGAAGACCTCACAGTATATTCATCAGTCTAGCAATATATTTTACTTTCTTTTTCAGTTCTTTTTCAGTTAACACATGCAAAGTACTTGACAATTCTGTACAGTGACAATACATTTACAATTACTGTTCTTTAAATTAAACATACCTATTCCCTGTTCATATTACTGTTCACATTACACACAGAAGGTCCCGCCTCCGACCAGAGCCAAGGCTCATAGTGTTGAATTTTACTAAATTTAGGGCCATTCCATTCATCAAATCTAGAACGAAGTAATAAAAACTAAATCTAAAACTATTTCATGGTTCTAGTTAATTCTGAAGCAATGAATGATAGTTGCAGTTTAGTTTTAGTTCTTATGTTACTTTTTCAACATTTAATTTTGAATTTGTAGTTTAATTTTTCTTCTTTTCTTGAGTTCATTGTTTCAGTTTTGGTTGGGGTTTGAGTTAACTTTAATAACCTTGATACAGATTAAATGTTTCAACAGGTTACAACAGAGATCAAGCAAACCTTGATAACATCTTTTTCTCTGTCCAAATGATGAGCTTTTGTTTTTTCCCCTATCTGTCACATATTTTAGTATTTATCATTAAACACTCAAAATTAATCCGGTTAAAACCATTTTGATATGAACTTTAAACCTTTTAGCGGCTGAAATTATGTTATCAACTTCAATTTTGGAACATGTACGGTTAAACATATGGCTTCGATTTAATAGCCATGTCCAAATTATTTTGTAAAATATATATATTGTGTAGAATAATTATTTCTTCATTCAGTACATTTGCTGTACAGTAAACTTATCAAACCTTTTAACACTTTCATATCTGCTTCCACTTCTGCAATAATCTGCTTTCGTCTCTAAAAGAGGTCTGTATTCCAAAGCATTCATGAACTAAAACCAGTGGAAGAGAAAGAGTGGCGAGAGCGAACGCATTAACCCTGTACTTCCCTTTCTTCAAACAGTGGCAGAACAGCAGCCAATCAGAGCGGAGAATGGGTTCCCATGAGTCACTCAGGCCCCTCCCACTGCCTCTCACACACACACACTCTCTAACCGTCTCCCGCTCTCTCACACACACACTCTCTACCTTGAGTATTTCTTCAGACTCCCGCAGAAGAGCAGAAGCGGATCCTGTTGATCATGAGAGTCCTGAGCGCTTTACTCCTCATGTGTGTGTTCACCGGCTCTGTGAGAGGAGACTCAAACACCACAGGTAAGAAGATCTCGAGTCCTGAACCTCGGACCGGCACACGCAGCTCTTATTTTAGTCTGACACACTGAACTTCACTCTGTAATTGCATGTTCTCAGAGAGGCTCTTTGAAGGTTTGCCATGGAAAGAGTTGCAGTTACACATTACACATCTGGCTTTCTCTCCAGAGGCTCCAGTGAAGACGCCAGAGAAGACTCCAGTGAAGACGCTGCTGAAGTCCAGCTTCCATCTGTACGCCGAGGGTTCGGTGTTTGAGGAGACCTGCGCCCTGGTCCCGTTCCGCTCCGAAAGCCTCCAGAGATGCGGATACAATACAAGCCTTCCTCTGGTGCTCATCATACACGGGTGGACGGTACGGCACAGAAACATCATCAGAGAGATCAGCGTTTCTCCTACACAACGTTCCCTCTCAAGTCTTACAGTAACATTCATATAATGTTCATTCACAGTTATCTGCTCTTTAGTACCCGGCGAGCAAAAGCCGTCATTTCACCGTCTAGGTTTACTATAGACCCGATATAAGGCTAAATAATCCTGAACTTGGTTACATGTCGTTTTTGCCAAAATAACTTGCGAGATGTTTGATATTCCATCATGTAAGCAAATGATGCGTTCATATCTAGTCTATTCTTGGGCTATCGTTAGATATCTATTACATTACCCAAATTTTGCCTTGTTTTAGACTCCAGGATGTGTTTGGATGGCTATTAGACTTCTTTTATATGTAAAATTGCTTGCTAGGTAATGTTCTCAAAATGTTAGCACAAAAACATTTTTTACTTTAAACGTTTAGTTGGACATTTGTCTAACCTTTTTTACATGTTACTAGTTTCAGAACGTTCAGAGATCATTCACAAGTAACATTCCCATAATGTGTGAAGAATGGAATGTTTCCTCAACATTCACAACCAAGAAAAAACTTCTAAAACATTTAAGAAACGGGATGTTTTTACCGTTCAGAAAACATTTTCATACTTTAATGGGAACGTTCTTGGAACATATTGTCAGCTGGGATGATGTGTAGAGCAATAGTGAGCTTTCTGTTTAATGCACTGTTTTTTCCTCTAGCCATGTTTATTGCCTGTGAACGCGGCGTATCGCTGCTGTTCGACTCGGTTCATGTGCCAACAAACATGCAGTTCCTCGAGACGGAGGGAAGGGAACGATTCAAGGGATCTGCATCATTGGAGGAGAAAGATCTACAGTTAGATACTGCTCTAATCTAGATAGGTTTGATCCCTCACTTTCAGCTCTGCTCCTCCATATAATGACAAATGGAGCGGAAATGGCGTCTTACTGGGTCTGTGATCAAGCCTGGAAGAATATTCTGGGCGATTACAGAGCATTAACTAAAACCGAAAGATCATATCATAACTCCGACTATTGTAAACAATCAAGGCCATCCCAGACACTTGTTCCAAACCATAAATAGATTGCTTAAGGCTGTTACCATCTTTTCTGTTTCTCAACAACTATCTGTTTCCTTTGTGTTTTTATTTCTAAAATCGCTGATGTTCGCAAACACGGCTTCACTCTTCGGTCCATCTTGGTTTGCTGGTGTTTCTTTCTCTCATTTCTCACAGTTTGATTCTGAGACTCTCTCGAGGGAGGTTTCAAGCATGAAATATACAGCTATTCCCACAAGCTTACTTAAATATTGCTTCCATTTCTTGAGCCCTACTGTACAAGTATTATAATGATTCATTGCAGACTGGGTTTGTTCCAGAAGCATTAAAGATTTCTGCACTTGTTCCAATCAAAACACAATTCTGGAACCGAGTTATGCTTATTTGTCCATGGGTAAATATGAATTGGACTTTATAACAATAACCCTTTTGGACTTTAATTCCAGTACTGGGTAAGGACTGTTTTCCCATCTGGGAAGATAGCGAAGAAGAATTGCATGAATTGTAAAGTTTATCAATCCAAGATTAGATTCCATTACTTTTTCAGTTGAATATAATTTTTCATCTATTAATTTTCTAGATGTGTTAATTGTGTTTCTAGACAGAAAAACATGGAGGTCACTGAGGATTAGAAATAGAACATAAATCAGCTATTCGAAGACGCGATGTGACTTCAGACATGTTATTGATCATAACCCTAACACTGACCAGCTCGAGTGCGCAGGCATCGAGAAAGTGGTGGAACATTGATCGAACACTTCTACAGCGAGAGGCGTTTTGGATGTTTCATTTAATGACTATGTTTTCTTTGGGTTTAAACGAAGACTTTGATTTATCATGTTTCTTCTGGAGACTCACAGAAAAATGAGGAATCTTTGAGTAATTTTTGATGCCCAGACGTACATTCTTTTGTACTGAGCACTGTTAAAGCATCACTTTATCACCTCAGGGATACAGCACGATTGCGCCCTATGCTAAACTTCTCTGTTACTGAAAAGCTGATAAACTCATTCGTTGTCTCTCGTATAGATTACTGTAGCGCCCTTTTATCCGTAGTTTCTAAATCCACACTCAATAATATCCAATATGTACAAAACTCTGGCTCCAGGGTCCTGACTGGGACCAGGACATGCGATCAGATCTCTCCTGGTTTGGAGCCCTTGCACTGGTGAGGTTTCATATCGATTTTAAATTACGATGCTGATATACAAAGCATTACATCATGGCTTGGCTCCTCATTATTTCTCCACACTGTTAATCCCTTACATCCCCAATCCCAGACTGTGTTCTTCAGTCTCATTTGCTGACTTCCACTAACCCGCTTTAGATCTATGAGAACAGGGCTTTCCACTCTTTGGAACTCTCTTTCTCTTGAATTTAGAGAAGCTCAGACCTGGCATTTTTAAAGCTTTTTTTAAAGAAGCATTTGCTTGTTGATGTTTACTTTGTTTTTTATTTCTTGTTCTATGTACTGCTTATTTTGAGTCCGGCGCTTTGAGAAGCTGATGCTGATGACTGTGCTCTTCTCAGATGAACGGACTCATGGAGCAGTGGATCTTTAATCTGGCGTCTGCGCTGAAGGTCCGGCTCGCGCAGGTCAACGTGCTCATCAGTGATTGGAGGACTCTGGCCCTTCAGCCGTATCCAATCGCAGCCAAGAACAGCAGACAGGTGGGCCGGGACGTGGCCGCGCTGCTCCAATGGCTGGAGGTAATGACCATCTTTAATGGTTCTGGGAATGAAACCGCATATAAAAACCTAAACATGCTGGTGGTTCAGTGGTTTCGCCAAAGTGGTGAACGGGAAACTATAACAAATATAATTTCCCAATTCCCCATGCGAATGAAACGCTTCTGGAACAAGAGCAAATGTGGGCGGGGCTTGATTGTGTCCGTGGGAATTGATTGGATGATTGTGGTTTGCTATTGGCTGATCTCCTGTGAGTGACAGTTTATAGCCCCGCCCTCGTCATCAGAGAAGAGATGCTGCAAAAGGAACTGATTCTGATTCAAGATTATTAACACAATAATGATGATGTGCACCTATTAATCATTTACAATAAACACTGCAATATTCCATGAAAAAGAAGAACTTCATGGAGAATTTGTTTAAAAAATTAAAATATAAAAAGCTTTGCGTGTGAAAAGGCTCCATACTGTCTGTGCATCAGTAAGTGTTTGAGTCCTGACGCCACTTCCTCTCTGGACAGGAAGCTGGTCATCTCTCTCTGGATCGGGTCCATCTGATTGGCTACAGTCTGGGAGCGCATGTGGCTGGGTTTGCGGGGAGCCATTTCAGAGGACGCAGGAAAGTGGGACGCATTACTGGTATGAAGAAGGCAAACACACACATCAGAGTCAGTGGAGTGTAGTACCGCCATCTGACCACTGATCATGTTAACAGGACGTGCGTCAGGAGAATTAACAAGAGAAGTTCTTAACATCAGTCAGTCTGAAACTTCCCATTTAGAGTAGAAAGAGAGCCGTTCTCCAACAACTTCTGATGAAAACTGTTAAATCAGCCACACTGAAATCAAATGTGCGTAATAAAGACCAATTAAAGAGCTAAACATCCTAATCTGATGCTCATTATGTTAGCTTGTGGAAGCCATTGACAAATACTTGTTTAAAGGGATGGTTGAATTTGATTTGACTTGTCTAACTTTAGTTAGTGTGTAATGTTGATGTTTGAGCATAAACAACATCTGCAGAGTTACAGCGCTCAAAGTTCAGCGTTCAAGTTAAGTGACATCACTAACCCTAAAATTTACATAAACCCCGCCCCCGGGAACATGATTTATAGATTATCATGACAGAATATGCTAATCAGTGACTAGAAGATAACTACACATCAGCTTCATAAACTCATCAACTAACCCTTCAGAAATGTCCTGTTGCTTCTACATGTTGTCACTTCTTCTCGAGTCTCTCCATCATTCTGACTCCGGTTTAAACATAAAAGGGTAAAAGTTTTTGAAATTATCAGTGCATGTTTGTGTGTGAGGTAAGAGGACACAAGCTCTTAAAGCTCCGCCCCCTGTGCCGACACAAGCTCTTAAAGCTCCGCCCCCTGTGCCGACCTCTGGAGATAAAGATGAAACATTTCGACCAGCAAGTGTCGACCAGCTGTGTTCGACTGTACACACTAGCATACGAGTAAAAAACAAAGTGTACTTCAGGCTTTACTCCTCCTGGGCTTTCAAACTACAAACACAAAACTTGAGACCTTCAGTCTGCTCTATATTTTCTAATAAATCCGACTTACCCGGTTTCCTAAAAATTACAGTTCTTAAAACTGCTAATTTATGCTAGCAAACATGCAAAAGTATTCAAGCAATGTGTCAATTCATGCTAGCAACATGCTAGCAATGTGCTAATTCATGGTAGAAACATGTTAGCAACGTGTTCAATCGTGTGACATGTTAAAACATACTAGCAATGTTAAATCATGCTAGAAACATGCTAATAATGATGTTAAATCATGCTAGCAACATGTTAAAACATGCTTACAATGATGTTAAATCATTCTAGCAAAATGTTAACATATGCTAACAATTATGCTTATTCACGTTAACACTAAACAGGTTTTTATATCCTGTGGTATACAGACATTTGCGAGGTTTGGGGAGAGGCAGGGGAAGTGTAGGTCTCATTTCTTGGTTTCATATTGAAAGGGTGTTTGTTGTGAATATTTAGATCTGGTGACTTCGTTCATACATTCTGTGTTTAACGGGCAGCGTTTACTACATGACCCCCCCCCCCCCCCCCCCCCCGTAGTGGGAAATCTACTCACCTTCAGATAAAAGTTGATCAACTGCACATTTGTACAATATTTGGAGGGGACTTACATTTTTAAAAAGTTGTTGTTAAGCATTAACTTATTACGTTAATGTTGACATTTTATGAATTTAATTTTTACATTTTTTATAATCTGTCTGTAAATGTTTGTATCTCAGGGCATACGTCACTCTTTCAAGGGTATAAAATAGACTTTGTGGTCTACAGACTTTGTACTTTGTGGCCTGTTTTTGAAAACCAATTCAGTACTTAATACTCTTAAATCAAAGTTTATATTCAACCATTTTGATCATTTGATCACTTAGTTAGCTACATTTAATTCAGTTTTAGGTCAACAATACATTTTTTCAGACAATTTCTGTCAGCACTGTCTATGGCAAGAGGAAGAAAGAGTGTCAGGTATTTTTCCACCTGGGGTTTTGGGTCTCCCTCCTTAGGCTACCTCGCCAATGAAGCTACGGGCCAACTTAAACCAGCAAACCAACCAACAAACAAATATGTGTATGTACAGCAGACAGAAGGCATGAAGTAGATTGTGTACAACAGGTTTTGGTCATGTAGATAATTTATAGGGCCTAGAAATGTGCATACTAAACATGATACAGTAGGCTAATATAAATAGGCATTAAACTTATTGTTCAACAGAATTTTACAAAGAATGTTTACTTTAAGTTATGAGAGAATGGCTAACATGTTGTAACAAGCATTGCCAAACAAGCATTCTGTTTTCACTGAATTTATAACCCAAAGGAGTGACCTATCCTGGGGATACAAGCGTTAACAACATAAAATTGTATTATTTGTGTCCTAATAAGTGGGAAAATAGCAATAAATTAATTTTCTGATACTTTTTACGGTCTTGCCCTTTTAGGGTTAAAACATGCTAGCAATGTGTTAAATCATGCTAACAACATGTTGCTAATATCCAAGCAATGTGTTAAATCATGCTAGCAATGTAGCCCAATAATTCATGCTGGAAACATGCTATTCTATCTATCTATCTATCTATCTATCTATCATCTATCTATCTATCTATATTGCCGTGAAAACTTTCAAACTTCCAGCTTTTCAAAGTTGTTCAAACGTTCTAGTCAGGCTTTCTCAAGCCAACATCACAGCCTGTCTTGAACATTAGTCTAGTACACACTGATGAACATTAGTCTAGTACACACTGATGAACATTAGTCTAGTAAACACTGATGAACATTAGTCTAGTACACACTGATGAACATTAGTCTAGTACACACTGATGAACATTAGTCTAGTACACACTGATGAACATTAGTCTAGTACACACTGATGAACATTAGTCTAGTACACACTGATGAACATTAGTCTAGTACACACTGAAGAACATTAGTCTAGTACACACTGAAGAACATTAGTCTAGTAAACACTGATGAACATTAGTCTAGTACACACTGATGAACATTAGTCTAGTACACACTGATGAACATTAGTCTAGTAAACACTGATGAACATTAATCTAGTAAACACTGATGAACATTAGTCTAGTACACACTGATGAACATTAGTCTAGTAAACACTGATGAACATTAATCTAGTAAACACTGATGAACATTAGTCTAGTACACACTGATGAACATTAGTCTAGTACACACTGATGAACATTAGTCTAGTACACACTGATGAACATTAGTCTAGTACACACTGAAGAACATTAGTCTAGTACACACTGATGAACATTAGTCTAGTACACACTGAAGAACATTAGTCTAGTAAACACTGATGAACATTAGTCTAGTACACACTGATGAACATTAGTCTAGTAAACACTGATGAACATTAGTCTAGTACACACTGATGAACATTAGTCTAGTACACACTGATGAACATTAGTCTAGTAAACACTGATGAACATTAATCTAGTAAACACTGATGAACATTAGTCTAGTACACACTGATGAACATTAGTCTAGTACACACTGATGAACATTAGTCTAGTACACACTGATGAACATTAGTCTAGTACACACTGATGAACATTAGTCTAGTAAACACTGATGAACATTAGTCTAGTACACACTGATGAACATTAGTCTAGTACACACTGATGAACATTAGTCTAGTACACACTGAAGAACATTAGTCTAGTACACACTGATGAACATTAGTCTAGTACACACTGATGAACATTAGTCTAGTAAACACTGATGAACATTAATCTAGTAAACACTGATGAACATTAGTCTAGTACACACTGAAGAACATTAGTCTAGTAAACACTGATGAACATTAGTCTAGTACACACTGATGAACATTAGTCTAGTAAACACTGATGAACATTAGTCTAGTACACACTGATGAACATTAGTCTAGTACACACTGATGAACATTAGTCTAGTACACACTGATGAACATTAGTCTAGTACACACTGATGTGTGTTGTGTGACGCAGGTCTGGATCCGGCCGGGCCGCACTTTGAAGGTTTGCCGGCGTTCGACAGACTGTCTCCGGACGACGCTCGGTTTGTGGACGCCATCCACACCTTCACCAAGTCCAGCATCATGCCAGGAGTGGGAATCAAGCAAAGCGTCGCGCACGTGGACTTCTATCCCAACGGAGGATCCTTTCAGCCCGGATGCAAGATGCTGGACATTTACAGTAACGTCTTTCAGTACGGCCTGCAAGGTACCGAACCCGACCCGTGTGGGGAAATATTGCTGATATAGGTTTGTAAGATGATGAAGCGAACATGCAAGATAAGGGGCCGTTCGACCTGGACGTGTTCTTGTCCTCAGGGGTCTCGAGATATTGCCAGTTTGGAATTACACAAGGAATTTGTCTTGGTGATAAGCTTTAAATGCAAAAAGATTTAAATTACAATTAATAATTAAAATGAAGTCAAGTCAAGTCACCTTCATTTATACAGCGCTTTTAACAATATGTGTTTCACAGCAGCTTTACAGTGATAACAGGAGATTACAGTAACAGAGATTGTTTTGGCTTTACAGCAGCTCTAGAATAAAGTTATTGTCCAGCTAAAGTTTTTATTGATTCACTTCCTAATATATATGAAAATATATACACACAAACTCAAACACTTCAATGGCCAAATGCATCCATCTAGTCATATTTACATAAACCCAATGATTCAAAATAGGACAGACTCATTCAGTGTGAGGCATCATGTAGCATACTAAATAAAGCAGTGTTTCACTTACTATTTTAAAAGTGCATATTCTACACTAGACTAGACTGTCATTAAAATGACTCATGGTGTTTTTGTAGGTGTTCCTAAGACCATTAAATGTGCCCACGAGCGCGCAGTGAAACTCTTCACCGACTCCCTGATCAACACCAGCCAGCCCATAATAGGCTACCGTTGCCGTGACGACAGCACCTTCAACAAAGGCCAGTGTCTGGACTGCAAACAGATGCGCTGCAACACGCTAGGCTACGATGTGCGTCAAGAGCGCGCGGGGAGGAAGGCTAAAGGCCTGTACCTCAAGACCGGCCCAGAAGCGCCCTATAAAGGTCAGTCAATGCGCTGGTGATTGAGGCCCAGGTTTGAGTCTAGACGAGCGTCTGGATAAAACAGCAGGGGAGGCTAAAGGAGAAGGTGTTTATATATAGCGAACACACACTCTCTTCACTCTCCCGCAGTGTTTCACTACCAGATCCGAGTCCAGCTGACGAACCTGATGGAGCCGGTCGAGACCTCGCTGCTCCTCTCGCTCAACGGGACCCGGGGACTGAGCCGAGACCTTCCCCTCACCCTGTGAGTCCACAACACCACTGCACATTCACATGCTCCCTGTACAGCCTGAAGAACATTAGTCTAGTACACACTGAAGAACATTAGTCTAGTACACACTGAAGAACATTAGTCGACTGAGCCGAGACCTTCCCCTCACCCTGTGAGTCCACAGCACCACTGCACATTCACATGCTCCCTGTACAGCCTGAAGAACATTAGTCTAGTACACACTGAAGAACTTTAGTCTAGTACACACTGAAGAACATTAGTCTAGTACACACTGAAGAACTTTAGTCTAGTACACACTGAAGAACATTAGTCTAGTACACACTGAAGAACTTTAGTCTAGTACACACTGAAGAACATTAGTCTAGTACACACTGAAGAACTTTAGTCTAGTACACACTGAAGAACATTAGTCTAGTACACACTGAAGAACTTTAGTCTAGTACACACTGAAGAACTTTAGTCTAGTACACACTGAAGAACATTAGTCTAGTACACACTGAAGAACTTTAGTCTAGTACACACTGAAGAACATTAGTCTAGTACACACTGAAGAACTTTAGTCTAGTACACACTGAAGAACTTTAGTCTAGTACACACTGAAGAACATTAGTCTAGTACACACTGAAGAACTTTAGTCTAGTACACACTGAAGAACATTAGTCTAGTACACACTGAAGAACTTTAGTCTAGTACACACTGAAGAACATTAGTCGACTGAGCCGAGACCTTCCCCTCACCCTGTGAGTCCACAACACCACTGAACATTCACATGCTCCCTGTACAGCCTGAAGAACATTAGTCTAGTACACACTGAAGAACATTAGTCTAGTACACACTGAAGAACATTAGTCTAGTACACACTGAAGAACATTAGTCTAGTACACACTGAAGAACATTAGTCGACTGAGCCGAGACCTTCCCCTCACCCTGTGAGTCCACAACACCACGGAACGTTCACATGCTCCCTATACAGCCTGAAGAACATTAGTCTAGTACACACTGAAGAACATTAGTCTAGTACACACTGAAGAACATTAGTCGACTGAGCCGAGACCTTCCCCTCACCCTGTGAGTCCACAACACCACTGAACATTCACATGCTCCCTGTACAGCCTGAAGAACATTAGTCTAGTACACACTGAAGAACATTAGTCTAGTACACACTGAAGAACTTTAGTCTAGTACACACTGAAGAACATTAGTCGACTGAGCCGAGACCTTCCCCTCACCCTGTGAGTCCACAACACCACTGAACATTCACATGCTCCCTGTACAGCCTGAAGAACTTTAGTCTAGTACACACTGAAGAACTTTAGTCTAGTACACACTGAAGAACTTTAGTCTAGTACACACTGAAGAACAGTCTAGTACACACTGAAGAACATTAGTCTAATACACACTGAAGAACATTAGTCGACTGAGCCGAGACCTTCCCCTCACCCTGTGAGTCCACAACACCACTGAACATTCACATGCTCCCTGTACAGCCTGAAGAACATTAGTCTAGTACACACTGAAGAACATTAGTCTAGTACACACTGAAGAACATTAGTCGACTGAGCCGAGACCTTCCCCTCACCCTGTGAGTCCACAACACCACTGAACATTCACATGCTCCCTGTACAGCCTGAAGAACATTAGTCTAGTACACACTGAAGAACATTAGTCTAGTACACACTGAAGAACTTTAGTCTAGTACACACTGAAGAACATTAGTCGACTGAGCCGAGACCTTCCCCTCACCCTGTGAGTCCACAACACCACTGAACATTCACATGCTCCCTGTACAGCCTGACCTGGGAATAATAGCATGGGGAAACAATGGAGCAGTTTATTGAAGCTTTAGACTAAATTTAAAAGAAAATCCCTCTAAATAAGTATGCATATGTGTTTTATGTTTTGCATCATATTTGATACATCAGGCTTTTATGGAGGAAAAAAACAGCTCAATTTTATTTATATTAACTTTAGTTTTCTGCAGATGCTGATATTTATATGGACAAAAAGTGATGAAATTCTGATGCTTGTAATGTAAATCAATGAGATCTTTATAACAGTATAACAGATACATAAAATGCAAATAAATATCAAGATCTGCCAATAATATGTCTTAGTTAGATCATATTTAAAAGCTTTAGTTTTATGATCAAATCTCTGTAGTTTTAATACATAATGCAATATGATGATGATTAAGAGATTAACTAATAAAGCTTCCTTAAAAGCCTGATGATAATTTTTAATACTCATGATTTTTATAATAAATGATATCTGGATAATCAAGTAAACATGCTTCAGTTCAGCTGAAATATTACAAATAATATCAAAGTTATTCTTGTGTTTACTTGATAAAATCAGGTCAGATTTGACAGCAGAAAGACACGAGAAGCTCGAGCTGAAGGAGGACGATTGTACAGTTAAACTCAAGGCTTTTACTGGATAAAACAGTCTGAACTATCAGAGACAGAAGGAATCCTGTTTGCACTCCTTAAGACAATGAGATGGCGAGTTAGAGAACTGCAGTAACCTAACGTTGATTCACGCTGAAGAACTTTAATATATAAGCACTGTTGGTCAATAATCAATCAATCAGCTGCTGCTGCGGGTCGTTAACAACACGTCATCATCACTGGATCAATGTCGTGTGTGTGTATGTGCAGGTATCAGGACAGCAGCAGTCCGAAGGTCTTCACCTCATTGGCTGCGGTGGCCGCTGATCTGGGTCACCTGACCTCCATCAGACTGGTCTGGAAGGGAGAGCTGGTCTGGTCAAACTGGCTGAGGAACATCAGGAACATCATGAGCTGGAACGGACCCGATCAGGACATGGAGCTCAGTGTGTGGAGAATCAGGATTAAATCAGGAGAGAGTCAGGAAAAGTGAGTTTCATTGAATTTCAGAGCAGAATGAGACCTTATTGTAAAGTGTTACCAAAATATAAATATTTTTTAAATTTTATATTTTTTTTGAAAACAAGACTTATTACCTGATGTCATGTGAATATCTTAATATTTGAATATACAATGTCATTTTGCTTCTCCAGTAAATGAATGTTTAAATTCGTCTAAAAGAGTCGGAAATTCCGAGTTGGAAATTCTTAGTCAGAAATTCCAAGTTGTAGTTTCCTAATCAGAAATTTCAATTCTAATTTCTAACTCGGAATTTCTGATTAAAATTTCCAACGCAGAATTTCTGACTAGAAGACTGAGACAAGGAATTTTCTGACTATGAAACTCCAACTAGGAATTTCCAACTAAGAAACTTCAACTTTGAGTTTCCCAGTTGGAATTTCCAACTAGGAATTTCCGACTTGGAATTTCCTACTAGGAATTTCCGACTTGGAATTTCCTACTAGGAATTTCCGACTAAGAATTTTCAACTCGGAATTTCCGACTGGGGATTTCTGACTTGTAATTTCTGACTAAGAATTTCCAATTTTTAACCTTGGAGACTAGGAATTTTCAACTCGGAATTTCCGACTTGGAATTTCCAACCAGGAATTTCCGACTTTGAATTTCCAACAAGGAATTTCCGACTTGGAATTTCCTACTAGGAATTTCGACTTGGAATTTCCTACTAGGAATTTCCGACTGGGGATTTCTGACTTGTAATTTCTGACTAAGAATTTCCAATTCAGAATTTCTGACTAAGAGACTCTTTTTTTTCGACTTAGAATTTCCTACTAGGAATTTCCGACTTGCAATTTCTGACTTGTAATTTCTGACTAAGAATTTCCAATTTTTAACCTTGGAGACTAGGAATTTTCAACTCGGAATTTCCGACTTTGAATTTCCAACAAGGAATTTCCGACTTGGAATTTCCTACTAGGAATTTCGACTTGGAATTTCCTACTAGGAATTTCCGACTGGGGATTTCTGACTTGTAATTTCTGACTAAGAATTTCCAATTCAGAATTTCTGACTAAGAGACTTTTTTTTCGACTTAGAATTTCCTACTAGGAATTTCCGACTTGCAATTTCTGACTTGTAATTTCTGACTAAGAATTTCCAATTCAGAATTTCTGACTAAGAGACTTTTTTTTCGACTTAGAATTTCCTACTAGGAATTTCCGACTTGCAATTTCTGACTTGTAATTTCTGACTAAGAATTTCCAATTCAGAATTTCTGACTAAGAGACTTTTTTTTCGACTTAGAATTTCCTACTAGGAATTTCCGACTTGCAATTTCTGACTTGTAATTTCTGACTAAGAATTTCAAATTTTTAACCTTGGAGACTAGGAATTTTCAACTCGGAATTTCCGACTTGGAATTTCCAACCAGGAATTTCCGACTTGGAATTTCCTACTAGGAATTTCGACTTGGAATTTCCTACTAGGAATTTCCGACTGGGGATTTCTAACCAGGAATTTCCGACTTTGAATTTCCAACCAGGAATTTCCGACTTGGAATTTCCTACTAGGAATTTCGACTTGGAATTTCCAACCAGGAATTTCCGACTTGGAATTTCCTACCAGGAATTTCCGACTTGGAATTTCCGACTTTGAATTTCCAACCAGGAATTTCCGACTTGGAATTTCCTACTAGGAATTTCGAATTGGAATTTCCAACCAGGAATTTCCGACTTGGAATTTCCTACTAGGAATTTTCAACTCGGAATTTCCGACTTGGAATTTCCAACCAGGAATTTCCGACTTTGAATTTCCAACCAGGAATTTCCGACTTGGAATTTCCTACTAGGAATTTCGACTTGGAATTTCCAATTAGGAATTTCTGACTTGGAATTTCTGACTAAGAATTTCCAATTTTCGACCTTGGAGACTAGGAATTTTCAACTCGGAATTTCTGACTTGGAATTTCCAACCAGGAATTTCCGACTTGGAATTTCCAATTAGGAATTTCCGACTTGGAATTTCCAATTAGGAATTTCCGACTTGGAATTTCTGACTAAGAATTTCCAATTTTCGACTAGGAGACTCTGATTAGGAATTTCCAACTCCGAATTTTTGACTAGGAGAACGTGTAACTCAGGTATTTTCACTGCCTTATTTTCCCTTCTCACGGCTCCACACTACGGGTTCACCTTATCGTGAGACTTTGTGCTAGTATCGCGAGATTTGATGCCACTTTCCTTTAAATATGGCTGTGCGCTGTTGGTTGGTGTGTGTGGGTCCCGTTTTCCCCGGGAGTCTCCCGTATTTCACACCCATCTCCCGCCCCCCTCCCGTTTTGTTATTTCTCCCGTGAAACTCCCGTAATTTGTATGGCCCAAACCTCGTTATATGAATAATCACATTATTCAAAGGTTTTCCAGTTGCCAGATCTTGTATGAAACGCATCCTACTCACTCAATCAACACAAATTTCAACCCATGTGAGCTCAACCTGGCAACCTACAACCCAGTTGCACAGTGAATATCTGCGCAGATAGTAGATGCGGGAAGTTGAATAAGCGTCACTGGGAGAAATGGGAAGAGAAGACTCATTGGTAAATATTTAATGCAATTAACGCAGCATTTTTCTGTCATCCTTTGGCTGGCATTACATTATATGATGCGCTTTTATTCATGCAAATGTTTTTAAACCATTCAAGCCCAGACAAATTGAGCGCCAGAATAGAGTTCTCTTTCGGTTTGAATTTGAACGAACACTAACACACGCAATTATGCCAAAATGTCCGTTTTGTCGAGTATCCTCATAAGAGCAGACTGAACAGTCTTAAATTAGTGAAATAAAGTCTTAAATGAACGCAAATAGTTGTGAGAGAATGAGGCACGTGTGAGATGTGTTGTGCAGTAGCGGCTGGTCTTAAAGTGACAGCAGCCAATAAAGCTTTCTGTCAGTAAAGTTAATCAAAGAACAAAGGTGACAGAGAAAAACACTTGCTGCTCTTGACTAAAGAATTTTGTAACTTTAATAAGGATTCATCTATATATAATTTAAATTTATGCAGTCCAAACTGTTTGATAACTTTATTAAATTTCTGTATATTTCCTACATTTTAGACAAATATTTAAAATATACTGTCTTTATGTTGTTTCTACATTAATTTGGAGATTACCTGTGAAATTATTACATTCTAAAATATATAAAAAATTTTAGGTTTTTTAATGCCGATTCATTGTGATTAATTACAGAAAAAAAAATGTGATTTATCTAGTTATTTTTTGCAATCGCTAAAAATGAATAAAAAAGAAACATGAATAAATCTTATTCATGTTTATTTTTATTGATTATTATGTATTTATTTATACTAGTGCAAAATGCTTTTTGTGAGCTGATCACAGTCAAAAAAGTTTAGGAGATATTTCTCAGCGATGGCTGATTTCAACAGTTTCAGTATGATAAAAAATAACTTTTATATTGATTCAATGGATTAATTGCATTTTGAAAAAAAAAGTGTCATGAATTTATTGCATTTTTGGGAAAAAATAATCAGTTTTTATAATAAATCTTTGAAAATCAAAATCTGGATTTGAATTATGTTATTATAACCTAAAGATGCCATGTGAAAGTTTGAAACAGAAAATAGTGGTTTTCATCGTGTTTATGTCAGAATGTTTATTTTTAAACCACAACCTTCTTGGGGCTTCTTTGAATGATACAACCCTCTAATGTCAGAATGTTTATTTTTAAAGCACAACCTACTAAGTGCTTCTTTTACTGATATTTTTAACGATATCTTTAGTATTTCTCATCCAAACAACGTCAAACGTTTCTGTAATTTATAGATAGATATATCTAATATCTGCACAATCAATGTGTATTTAGCCTGCCTCTGCCATCCAGCACTATCTTATACATGCTACAAACGACTTGTAAATTCCAACAAGGAATTTCTTACTAGGAATTTCTGACTAAGAATTTCCAACTCAGAATTTCCGACTTGAAATTCCCGACTAGGAATTTCCGACTTGGAATTTTCGACTTGGAATTTCTGACTAAGAGTTTCCAAGTCAGAATTTCTGATTAAGAATTTCCAAGTCAGAATTTCTGATTAAGAATTTCCAAGTCAGAATTTTCGACTAAGAGACTATGACTAGGAATTTCCAAGTCAGAATTTTCGACTAAGAGACTATGACTAGGAATTTCCTTCTCAGAATTGTTTACTTGGAGAAAGACTTGGAAATTCCAACAAGGAATTTCCTACTAGGAATTTCCGACTTGGAATTTCCTACTAGGAATTTCCGACTAAGAATTTCTGACTTGGAATTTCCTACTAGGAATTTACGACTAGGAATTTCCAATTAGGAATTTCTGACTTGGAATTTCCGACTAGGAGTTTTTGACTAGGAATTTCCGACTTGGAATTTCTGACTAAGAATTTCCAACAGTTTTTGACTAGGAGACTGTGACTAGGAATTTTTATTCGGAAATTCATGGTTGGAAATTCCTAGTTGGAAATTCTTAATCAGAAATTCCAAGTCGGAAATTCTGAGTTATCTATAAAAATATAGCTTTTCTTGCATCACACTGGTTCTGCTGTAGTTCTTTTTTCAAAGAATACATAAAAAAAAAAATCAATAAAAAGGGGGCAAATTAAGTAATAGCATGGTAAAAACATGACCATGCTTTTGTTTTATGAGCTTTTGTTCGACTGGGTCCAGTCATACCTTAATGTTTTTTTTATAATTCAAAAATATTAAGTTACGACTGGACCCAGTCGAACAAAAGCTCATAAAACAAACGGACAAGAAAATGAAACAAGTTTATTAAGTGTTCAATGCATTACATGGGTAAAATGACAGACTGTGTAACAGTTTGATTGATATACATGTATGCTTTTATTGCAGTAACTAGTGTTTGGGTGATGGTACATCTGTAATGGATATTAAAGCAGTTGAGATCTTTTTTGAAAATCTGATTATTTATTTGCTGAGTATCATGTCCACTATTGATGAACTTGAGCAACAGCGGGAAACCTTCCTACATCGATCAGCTGGTTGAGTGGAGTGTGTGGTGTTTGATCTATCAGTGAAAGGACTGAGTGGAGTGTGTGGTGTCTGATCTATCAGTGAAAGGACTGAGTGGAGTGTGTGGTGTCTGATCTATCAGTGAAAGGACTGAGTGGAGTGTGTGGTGTCTGATCTATCAGTGAAAGGACTGAGTGGAGTGTGCAGTATCTGATCTATCAGTGAAAGGACTGAGTGGAGTGTGCAGTGTCTGATCTATCAGTGAAAGGACTGAGTGGAGTGTGCAGTGTCTGATCTATCAGTGAAAGGACTGAGTGGAGTGTGTGGTGTTTGATCTATCAGTGAAAGGACTGAGTGGAGTGTGTGGTGTCTGATCTATCAGTGAAAGGACTGAGTGGAGTGTGTGGTGTTTGATCTATCAGTGAAAGGACTGAGTGGAGTGTGTGGTGTCTGATCTATCAGTGAAAGGACTGAGTGGAGTGTGTGGTGTCTGATCTATCAGTGAAAGGACTGAGTGGAGTGTGCAGTGTCTGATCTATCAGTGAAAGGACTGAGTGGAGTGTGTGGTGTTTGATCTAACAGTGAAAGGACTGAGTGGAGTGTGTGGTGTTTGATCTATCAGTGAAAGGACTAAGTGGAGTGTGTGGTGTCTGATCTATCAGTGAAAGGACTGAGTGGAGTGTGTGGTGTCTGATCTAATGAAAGGCCTGAGTGGAGTGTGTGGTGTCTGATCTAATGAAAGGACTGAGTGGAGTGTGTGGTGTTTGATCTATCAGTGAAAGGACTGAGTGGAGTGTGTGGTGTCTGATCTAATGAAAGGCCTGAGTGGAGTGTGTGGTGTTTGATCTAACAGTGAAAGGACTGAATGGAGTGTGTGGTGTCTGATCTAATGAAAGGACTGAGTGGAGTGTGTGGTGTTTGATCTATCAGTGAAAGGACTGAGTGGAGTGTGTGGTGTTTGATCTATCAGTGAAAGGACTGAGTGGAGTGTGTGGTGTTTGATCTAATGAAAGGCCTGAGTGGAGTGTGTGGTGTTTGATCTATCAGTGAAAGGACTGAGTGGAATGTGTGGTGTTTGATCTAACAGTGAAAGGACTGAGTGGAGTGTGTGGTGTTTGATCTAACAGTGAAAGGACTGAGTGGAGTGTGTGGTGTTTGATCTAACAGTGAAAGGACTGAGTGGAGTGTGTGGTGTTTGATCTAATGAAAGGCCTGAGTGGAGTGTGTGGTGTTTGATCTATCAGTGAAAGGACTGAGTGGAGTGTGTGGTGTCTGATCTATCAGTGAAAGGACTGAGTGGAGTGTGTGGTGTTTGATCTATCAGTGAAAGGACTGAGTGGAATGTGTGGTGTTTGATCTAACAGTGAAAGGACTGAGTGGAGTGTGTGGTGTTTGATCTAATGAAAGGCCTGAGTGGAGTGTGTGGTGTTTGATCTATCAGTGAAAGGACTGAGTGGAGTGTGTGGTGTTTGATCTAACAGTGAAAGGACTGAGTGGAGTGTGTGGTGTTTGATCTATCAGTGAAAGGACTAAGTGGAGTGTGTGGTGTCTGATCTATCAGTGAAAGGACTGAGTGGAGTGTGTGGTGTCTGATCTAATGAAAGGCCTGAGTGGAGTGTGTGGTGTCTGATCTAATGAAAGGACTGAGTGGAGTGTGTGGTGTCTGATCTAATGAAAGGACTGAGTGGAGTGTGTGGTGTCTGATCTAATGAAAGGACTGAGTGGAGTGTGTGGTGTCTGATCTATCAGTGAAAGGACTGAGTGGAGTGTGTGGTGTCTGATCTAATGAAAGGACTGAGTGGAGTGTGTGGTGTCTGATCTATCAGTGAAAGGACTGAGTGGAGTGTGTGGTGTCTGATCTAATGAAAGGCCTGAGTGGAGTGTGTGGTGTCTGATCTAATAAAAGGACTGAGTGGAGTGTGTGGTGTCTGATCTAATGAAAGGACTGAGTGGAGTGTGTGGTGTCTGATCTAATGAAAGGACTGAGTGGAGTGTGTGGTGTCTGATCTAATGAAAGGACTGAGTGGAGTGTGTGGTGTCTGATCTAATGAAAGGACTGAGTGGAGTGTGTGGTGTCTGATCTAATGAAAGGACTGAGTGGAGTGTGTGGTGTCTGATCTAATGAAAGGCCTGAGTGGAGTGTGTGGTGTCTGATCTAATGAAAGGACTGAGTGGAGTGTGTGGTGTCTGATCTAATGAAAGGACTGAGTGGAGTGTGTGGTGTCTGATCTAATGAAAGGACTGAGTGGAGTGTGTGGTGTCTGATCTAATGAAAGGACTGAGTGGAGTGTGTGGTGTTTGATCTATCAGTGAAAGGACTGAGTGGAGTGTGTGGTGTTTGATCTATCAGTGAAAGGACTGAGTGGAGTGTGTGGTGTCTGATCTATCAGTGAAAGGACTGAGTGGAGTGTGTGGTGTCTGATCTAATGAAAGGACTGAGTGGAGTGTGTGGTGTCTGATCTATCAGTGAAAGGACTGAGTGGAGTGTGTGGTGTCTGATCTAATGAAAGGCCTGAGTGGAGTGTGTGGTGTCTGATCTAATAAAAGGACTGAGTGGAGTGTGTGGTGTCTGATCTAATGAAAGGACTGAGTGGAGTGTGTGGTGTCTGATCTAATGAAAGGCCTGAGTGGAGTGTGTGGTGTCTGATCTAATGAAAGGACTGAGTGGAGTGTGTGGTGTCTGATCTAATGAAAGGACTGAGTGGGGTGTGTGGTGTCTGATCTATCAGTGAAAGGACTGAGTGGAGTGTGTGGTGTCTGATCTATCAGTGAAAGGACTGAGTGGAGTGTGTGGTGTCTGATCTATCAGTGAAAGGACTGAGTGGAGTGTGTGGTGTCTGATCGAATGAAAGGCCTGAGTGGAGTGTGTGGTGTCTGATCTAATGAAAGGACTGAGTGGAGTGTGTGGTGTCTGATCTAATGAAAGGACTGAGTGGAGTGTGTGGTGTCTGATCTAATGAAAGGACTGAGTGGAGTGTGTGGTGTCTGATCGAATGAAAGGCCTGAGTGGAGTGTGTGGTGTCTGATCTAATGAAAGGACTGAGTGGAGTGTGTGGTGTCTGATCGAATGAAAGGCCTGAGTGGAGTGTGTGGTGTCTGATCTAATGAAAGGACTGAGTGGAGTGTGTGGTGTCTGATCTAATGAAAGGACTGAGTGGAGTGTGTGGTGTTTGATCTATCAGTGAAAGGACTGAGTGGAGTGTGTGGTGTCTGATCTATCAGTGAAAGGACTGAGTGGAGTGTGTGGTGTCTGATCTAATGAAAGGACTGAGTGGAGTGTGTGGTGTCTGATCTAATGAAAGGACTGAGTGGAGTGTGTGGTGTCTGATCGAATGAAAGGCCTGAGTGGAGTGTGTGGTGTCTGATCTATCAGTGAAAGGACTGAGTGGAGTGTGTGGTGTCTGATCTAATGAAAGGCCTGAGTGGAGTGTGTGGTGTCTGATCTAATGAAAGGACTGAGTGGAGTGTGTGGTGTCTGATCTAATGAAAGGACTGAGTGGAGTGTGTGGTGTCTGATCTAATGAAAGGACTGAGTGGAGTGTGTGGTGTTTGATCTAATGAAAGGACTGAGTGGAGTGTGTGGTGTCTGATCTATCAGTGAAAGGACTGAGTGGAGTGTGTGGTGTCTGATCTAATGAAAGGACTGAGTGGAGTGTGTGGTGCCTGATCTATCAGTGAAAGGACTGAGTGGAGTGTGTGGTGTCTGATCTAATGAAAGGCCTGAGTGGAGTGTGTGGTGTCTGATCTAATAAAAGGACTGAGTGGAGTGTGTGGTGTCTGATCTAATGAAAGGACTGAGTGGAGTGTGTGGTGTCTGATCTAATGAAAGGACTGAGTGGAGTGTGTGGTGTCTGATCTAATGAAAGGACTGAGTGGAGTGTGTGGTGTCTGATCTAATGAAAGGACTGAGTGGAGTGTGTGGTGTCTGATCTAATGAAAGGACTGAGTGGAGTGTGTGGTGTCTGATCTAATGAAAGGCCTGAGTGGAGTGTGTGGTGTCTGATCTAATGAAAGGACTGAGTGGAGTGTGTGGTGTCTGATCTAATGAAAGGACTGAGTGGAGTGTGTGGTGTCTGATCTAATGAAAGGACTGAGTGGAGTGTGTGGTGTCTGATCTAATGAAAGGACTGAGTGGAGTGTGTGGTGTTTGATCTATCAGTGAAAGGACTGAGTGGAGTGTGTGGTGTTTGATCTATCAGTGAAAGGACTGAGTGGAGTGTGTGGTGTCTGATCTATCAGTGAAAGGACTGAGTGGAGTGTGTGGTGTCTGATCTAATGAAAGGACTGAGTGGAGTGTGTGGTGTCTGATCTATCAGTGAAAGGACTGAGTGGAGTGTGTGGTGTCTGATCTAATGAAAGGCCTGAGTGGAGTGTGTGGTGTCTGATCTAATGAAAGGACTGAGTGGAGTGTGTGGTGTCTGATCTAATGAAAGGCCTGAGTGGAGTGTGTGGTGTCTGATCTAATGAAAGGACTGAGTGGAGTGTGTGGTGTCTGATCTAATGAAAGGACTGAGTGGGGTGTGTGGTGTCTGATCTATCAGTGAAAGGACTGAGTGGAGTGTGTGGTGTCTGATCTATCAGTGAAAGGACTGAGTGGAGTGTGTGGTGTCTGATCTATCAGTGAAAGGACTGAGTGGAGTGTGTGGTGTCTGATCGAATGAAAGGCCTGAGTGGAGTGTGTGGTGTCTGATCTAATGAAAGGACTGAGTGGAGTGTGTGGTGTCTGATCTAATGAAAGGACTGAGTGGAGTGTGTGGTGTCTGATCTAATGAAAGGACTGAGTGGAGTGTGTGGTGTCTGATCGAATGAAAGGCCTGAGTGGAGTGTGTGGTGTCTGATCTAATGAAAGGACTGAGTGGAGTGTGTGGTGTCTGATCGAATGAAAGGCCTGAGTGGAGTGTGTGGTGTCTGATCTAATGAAAGGACTGAGTGGAGTGTGTGGTGTCTGATCTAATGAAAGGACTGAGTGGAGTGTGTGGTGTTTGATCTATCAGTGAAAGGACTGAGTGGAGTGTGTGGTGTCTGATCTAATGAAAGGACTGAGTGGAGTGTGTGGTGTCTGATCTAATGAAAGGACTGAGTGGAGTGTGTGGTGTCTGATCGAATGAAAGGCCTGAGTGGAGTGTGTGGTGTCTGATCTATCAGTGAAAGGACTGAGTGGAGTGTGTGGTGTCTGATCTAATGAAAGGCCTGAGTGGAGTGTGTGGTGTCTGATCTAATGAAAGGACTGAGTGGAGTGTGTGGTGTCTGATCTAATGAAAGGACTGAGTGGAGTGTGTGGTGTCTGATCTAATGAAAGGACTGAGTGGAGTGTGTGGTGTTTGATCTAATGAAAGGACTGAGTGGAGTGTGTGGTGTCTGATCTATCAGTGAAAGGACTGAGTGGAGTGTGTGGTGTCTGATCTAATGAAAGGCCTGAGTGGAGTGTGTGGTGTCTGATCTAATGAAAGGACTGAGTGGAGTGTGTGGTGTCTGATCTAATGAAAGGACTGAGTGGAGTGTGTGGTGTTTGATCTAACAGTGAAAGGACTGAGTGGAGTGTGTGGTGTCTGATCTAATGAAAGGCCTGAGTGGAGTGTGTGGTGTCTGATCTAATGAAAGGACTGAGTGGAGTGTGTGGTGTTTGATCTATCAGTGAAAGGACTGGGTGGAGTGTGTGGTGTTTGATCTATCAGTGAAAGGACTGGGTGGAGTGTGTGGTGTCTGATCTATCAGTGAAAGGACTGAGTGGAGTGTGTGGTGTCTGATATATCAGTATCTGATCTCTGTGCAGGATGTGGTTCTGTGGTGTTTCCGGTGAAGTCACGCTTCTGAAGGCCTCAGAGGAGCAGGAGTTCAAACGCTGCAGATCCTCGTCGAAGGCAAACGCTCAGAGGACGGAGACACAGACATGAAGACTCCCAGCCATTCAACCCAGTCTTTTTATTAATGCATTTCAAGTACTCCAAAAAAATTACATCTCTTTGCACAATACGTTTTGAAATGTTACGTAAAAATGTTCAAAGTGAACAAAAATTTAGGTACTGTATAAAACACAGTGAACATTAACAGACAGCAGTATTAATCTTTTTTGTTCATTCGTTTCTCAATTTTAGTGTTCGGCCTATTTTCACCTACAACATTTGGACTCAATTAAGACTTTTTTTTTTCAGTGCACTTTTCCTCTATGAAATTTCACCAAGACTACGTAAAAATTAAAAGTCAAATACAGGCAAATATTCAGATGTCCTCCAGTCCAGGCCGCCGCAAAACCACCGAAGTGCCGCTTTGTTTCTTCATGGCAGACGGCAGTATGGAAAAGAAGAACCGGATGTGGCTCGGCGGCCGGCCTGGACTTGACAAACTCTTGTCTAGAGGTGAACAAAAGAAAAGTATCAAAATGTACCTTCGAATATAACAGAAATTCTCCAGTTACTGTACATAGTTTACACCTGCTGAGATGGACGTGACACAAAGTCCTGCTCTCTGTCAGAGAGGATGAAGGGAAGCGTCCTCAAACCCACGCGGGATGTTCCCTCGGCGAGCGGCCCTTCACACACCTGAGACTGCCGCCCATCCGCAGGAGGATGAGGATGAGTCTCAGCGGACGCCACTGAAGGACTGTAAACTAAACCTTTGTGTTAATAGTACCGTGAGAATCCTCTACAGGGAAACTGCAGCTAAACCTTAAAACACATTTGCAGGGAATAATCGTAACGGGGGGTCAAATCAACATTTCGTACAATTCCACGTGAGCGGATCTTCACAGCAAACGCTGGATTTGAACATCCCAAAAACACTTTCAGTTACTTCAGTCATCTGGAATGAGTGGAAGCTTGTTTCTGCCAAGGAATAAAATAATACAAGTGAATTGCAACTTTTTCCTCGTAAGCAGGACTTTATAACTAGAAAAAAGTCTTTTGCCAGAAAAATTGCCAGAAAAATATAATGAACTGTGAGAAAAAGTGTCAGAATTGCGAGAAAAATTCTGAATCGCAATTGCAGGAAAAAGGTCATAATTGCAATACAAATGTATGAATTGCGAGAAAAAAAGTCTGAATTGTGAGATAAAAAGTCTGAATTGCAAGAGATAAAAATGCGCAATTGAGAGAAAAGTCAGAATTCTGAAGATTTTTTTGTGTGAAAAAGTCGCAATTGTGAGAAAAAATTCTGAATCGTGAGAAATCTGAATTGCGAGGAAATTGCAATTGCAGGAAAATAGTCATATTTGCAATAAAAATGTATGAATTGTGAGAAAAAGTGTCAGAACTGCGAGAAAAATTCTGAATCGCAATTGCAGGAAAAAGGTCATAATTGCAATACAAATGTATGAATTGCGAGATAAAAAGTCATAATTGCAAGAGATAAAAATGCGCAATTGAGAGAAAAGTCAGAATTCTGAAGAAATAAAATTGTGAAAAAGTCGTAATTGCGAGAAAAAATTGCAATTGCAGGAAAATAGTCATATTTGCAATAAAAATGTATGAATTGTGAGATAAAAGTCAGAATTGCGAGAAAAGTTCAGAATCGCAATTGCAGGAAAAAGATCATGATTGCAATATAAATTGCAAAGTGTGAATTGCGAGAGAAAGTTGCAATTGCTTTTTTAATCTTTTATTCCGTGGCGGACAGAGGCTTCCATAGCAACGATCATGATCTTCATCTTCATGGTTGTACCGCTAACACACACAAACACACACATTAAAATCAAGTTCTTCATGCACATTCCTTGTTTGGGTGTGTACCGGAAGTGCAGTGGACGTGAGGACGTGATTCTAGATGAGCTATATACAAACACACACACACAGAATGAAGCACGTAAACGGTGGAATGACGTCGGGCGGCTGCGCGTGACCTGTCCTCCTCGCGCTGAACCACCGCCTTCGTTTGAGCGTTTTTGAGTCCTGAGTGTTGTCAACAAAACTGCAACTGTAAATCTCTTATCGACAGTAGAAGAAATAATCTTCGTATAATACAGCTAATATCGTTTCTCTATACAGCCGTGAGTCTGGAAAAGGGAAGGCGTAATATTTCTGGTCTTACAAAATAAAAGTCCTTTTCCGAGCAGGTGGCGACGATTCGGGCCGAAGCTCCACTCGCTTCCTTAAAAAGATGTTTTCATATCAAACCACTTTGAGTCTTTAGGGTTTTCAAAGGAAAGAAGTGACTACAGGAGACGCTCTATCTACAAATACCCCGGTAAACCTTGGCACGCGAGGGCAAAAACAAACAAACAAACAAAACCGATCATTACAAAAACTCAGGAGTGCAGCTGCTCCGTGAGGGAATGAAGGACAGAGTTGTGGTTGGTTTTTACTCCAAAGAGAAACTCCAGTCTGCGGAAGCATTACGGACACCGGACATGTTCCCGTCAAGCGTTCCAGTTTAGTGCGTGATCCCGGATGAAGCCTGGCGTTACTGTGATGATGAGGAGCGGCGGCCCGGTGTGGTTCTTTGGAGTAAAGCCCGGCTCCACGGTCAGACTCCTTCAGTCGGGCCGTGGACCGGCGGCTCTCAGCGCCTCATCTGGCCCATCTGGTAGTTCTCGCGGGGCTGCCGGTGGTGGCGCTGAGGCTGAGGCTGGCGCTGGGCTGGACGGGGGGCCGGCCGCTGGTTCTGGTGCCCGTGAGCGTGCTGGTTCTGGTGCTGGTTCTGGTTCAGGTGCTGATGATGCTGCTGCTGCTGCTGAGCCGCCTGTTGAGCTCGCCGTCTCTTCAGCGTTCCTTCACCAGACAGAGAGAAACACGGACGTTACACTCAATCCTGCAACTGTACACTACAGAGGAAAATATTGATATTCCACAGGGGAAAACTGCCACAACATAAGGAGCATAACATCTGAAAAAGTTAATGTATTTTCTTATTAACAGAAACTCTTAGCTCTGATTGGGATTATAATAACAATCATTAAATCACATTACATTCCAATAATAAACATTAAAATATTATTATTATTATTATTATTATTATGGTAACACTTTGCAATTAGGTGTCATTAGTTAACATTAGTCAAGGAACTACACTGCGACCAAAATGGTCGCATATGCAACCTTTTGAAATGCCATTGCGACCCTAATTTTTAATGGGTCGCAAATGTATCACTGATTATTTTTGTACCTATCTTTTATGTTATGTTTTAGGCAATATACTATGATTTACTATGAGCATTTATTAAAACAGAAATGTGTATTTTAAGAATACGTTTTATAACGTGCTCTGAGCATTCAACACATCAAGTTGGCTTTTGATATACAGAACAGCGCGAGCGGGAAGCGGCGCGCCTCACGCGGGCAGGGCTTATATGCTCCGAGAACTCTTTTACAACTATCTTATATAGCCTATTAAGCCTAGGCATTTTTAATAGGATGGACAGTTGACTGCATTCATACACCTGTGGCCATGGAAGTGTGGGACTCCTGAACTCACTGATTTGGAGGGGTGTCCCAATACTTTTGTCAATATAGGGTATGTGTGTATGGACACGTGATGTGTGTGTGTGTGTATGGACGTGCGCTGAGGGCCGGTCACCTGGCAGGGGTTTGGGCGGAGGCAGTTTGGGGTTGCTGCTGGGAGTGTGGACACTGCAGATCTTGATGAATCCTGCCATCAGCATAATCAGAGCGATTCCCATCAGCAACACCGCCCACCAGTGAGCCTGCGCACACAACACACTCGTCAACACAAACACAGAAATGCACAAACAGAAACACACGCAGGAAAGGACACTTGCCACTATCCACTCTGCGATGTTCTCGTACAGCTCGGGGTTGAAGATGAAACACACACACACACACACACACACAGAGACACACACACACACACAGACACACACACACAGAAACACTTGCCACTATCCACTCTGCGATGTTCTCGTACAGCTCGGGGTTGAAGATGAAACACACACACACACACACACACACACACACAGAGACACACACACACACACAGACACACACACACAGAAACACTTGCCACTATCCATTCTGGGCAGTTCTCGTACAGCTTGGAGTTGAAGATGAAACACACACACACACACACACACACACACACACAGAGACACACACACACACAGACACACACACACAGAAACACTTGCCACTATCCACTCTGCGATGTTCTCGTACAGCTCGGGGTTGAAGATGAAACACACTCACACACACACACACACACACACACACACACACACACACACACAGTAACACTTGCCACTATCCATTCTGGGCAGTTCTCGTACAGCTTGGAGTTGAAGATGAAACACACACACACACACACACAGAAACACAGAAACACTTGCCACTATCCACTCTGGGCAGTTCTCGTACAGCTCGGGGTTGAAGATGAAACACACTCACACACACACACACACACACACACACACACACACACACACACACAGTAACACTTGCCACTATCCATTCTGGGCAGTTCTCGTACAGCTTGGAGTTGAAGATGAAACACACACACACACACAGAAACACAGAAACACTTGCCACTATCCACTCTGGGCAGTTCTCGTACAGCTTGGAGTTGAAGATGAAACACACACAGACACACACACACACACACACACACACACAGGAACACTTGCCACTATCTACTCTGGGCAGTTCTCGTACAGCTTGGGGTTGAAGATGAAACACACACACACACACACACACAGAGACACACACACACAGAGACACACACACACACAGACACACACACACACAGACACACACACACACAGACACACACACACAGTAACACTTGCCACTATCCACTCTGCGATGTTCTCGTACAGCTCGGGGTTGAAGATGAAACACACACAGACACACACACACACACACAGAGACACACACACACACAGTAACACTTGCCACTATCCACTCTGCGATGTTCTCGTACAGCTCGGGGTTGAAGATGAAACACACACACACACACACACACACACACACACACACACACACAGTAACACTTGCCACTATCCACTCTGCGATGTTCTCGTACAGCTCGGGGTTGAAGATGAAACACACACACACACACACACACAGAGACACACACACACACAGACACACACACACACACACACAGACACACACACACAGTAACACTTGCCACTATCCACTCTGCGATGTTCTCGTACAGCTCGGGGTTGAAGATGGCCTTCTTCAGGCGGGCCAGGGGACCGTCGGCGTCCACCAGACGGCACTTCATGAACACGTCACAGTAACCCTTGAAGTCGTTGCAGGGCGAGCCGGCCTGAAGGGTCGTGACCTTCTTATTGAAGAAGCGTGCGAGACGCTCGGAGCCAGTGCTGCTGCAGGTGCTGGGGTTCACTGTAACACACACACACACACACGGTCAGTGACAGAGAAGGCTGCAGGTCTGATGTAAAGCATCTCAGTAAACACTGTATAACGTGCTGAAGTACAACAAAAGATAACGTTTACTGTTGTTCTAGATATTTAAGTTTTTGGTTACACTTGATTTTAAATGCCCTTGTTATACACACACAACTGTACTTTTATTTATGGTTTGGTTTGATTGTAATTATGCATAATTTACTGTTATTATGTAAGATGATGTCAAATGTGTAACAGGGCCACAGTAAAATGAAGCATTACTGTTTGTTAAACACTGACATTAAAACATTAAATAAACCAAGAATAATTAAATGGACATTTAAATGTAATAAACATATAAATTACGATTTAAAAGAAACTGAATATTCAGTGTAGTTTGTATTTCACTGGACAGCATATTGACTGATTGACCCAAACGGCTGTTATGAGCAGGAGAATAACATCATCTTTAGATTAGGCATGATCATTAATGCGTTTATGATGTCATTCTGTCAAATGTGGCTTTTAGAAATCAGATATTTTTACACGAACTCGTTTCATACAAATACAACTGGCGCCATCTTGCGTTTCATTTAATAACTGCATTAAAAAGGCAGTGTATTCTCCAAATATTCTCATGTATGTGTGCCGAAAACAAAAAAGAACTTGGTTAAACATCAGTGAACACATTTATGGATAATACTGCAGAAATCTGAACTCTCCAGCACGATCTACTCAGTGACGTTTGTTTTACAGCACGTGATCAGAGACGGCCTCAGTAATACACTACTGTTATTCATGACATCATCATTTATTATTAAACTATGCCTTGCGTTAAAGGTGAAGTGTGTAATGTTTAGCGGCATCTAGTGGTGAGGTTGCGAATTGCACCCAACAGAAGTTACAGTGGCCGACAGGAAGTGATGTCGTTGTCAGTTAAGCAATGAGGTTTCTTTACAAACATAAATGAATAAAGTAGGTTTACTTAATCAGTAAAACTATATATTATTGTTACTTGTTCATCATTGTGTCTGTTTTTACATTGATGTAAATGAAGCGACTCTAAATGTAAACTGTAACACTGACTTTTCTCCATGCAGCAGACGTGGCAGAGCTCGGTCTCGTCGGTGCCGTCCACACTAGCACAGGTGCACACCTCCAGACCATACTTCTCACAGATGGAGCCCGAGCAGCCCTACAGGGAGAGGGAGAGGGGGGGGGGGGGGGGGGGGAGAGAGAGAGAGAGAGAGAGAATTAATGAGTGAATGACCTGAAAGAGAAAGCAAGAAGGGCCTTCTATGCCATCAAGAAATCTATCCAAATTGAAATACCAATCAGAATCTGGCTCAAAATATTCCAATCAGTCATAGAACCAGTTGCATTATATGGCAGTGAAGTTTGGGGTCCTCTCCTAAATCACCAGTTTGACAAATGGGATAAGAATCCGATTGAAACCCTGCATGCCGAGTTCTGTAAGGGTGATGATACACAGGGCAACTTTTTGAGCAATGTTGCTGGGCAATCTTGCCGAGAGATTGTTGTTTGGGCACTTTCCCATTGAAAATGGGCAATAAATTTCTATCTGGATAATTTAGATCGGTCGTGGTCCCTGTGTCTCATCTGGTTGCCCGTTGACGGCAACATTGCCCAGCAACATTGCTCAAAAAGTTGCCCTGTGTATCATCACCTTAAGAGTGTCCAGAGGAACACACCCAACAACGCATGCAGGGCAGAATTAGGCCAATACCCTCTACTAACACATGTGGAGAAACGAGCCATCACATTTAGGAAACATCTAAAAATGAGTGACCCCAACTGTGTGTGTGTGTGTGAGAGAGAGAGAGAGAGAGTGAGTGTGAGTGTGTGTGTGTGTGTGTGTGTGTGTGTGCGTCTCACTCACCCCGTTGAGGCACACCTGTGTGTCCCCGTGGCAGGCGGTGAAGTTGGCCTTGGGCTCTGATGTGTGTGTGTGTGAGTGTGTGTGTGTGTGTGTGTGTGTGTGTGTGTGTGTGTGTGTGTGTGTGCGTCTCACTCACCCCGTTGAGGCACACCTGTGTGTCCCCGTGGCAGGCGGTGAAGTTGGCCTTGGGCTCTGATGTGGGGCACTGGGCCGAGGCTCCGCTGCACATGCCCTGGTGAGCGCACTCGGACTCCTCTCGACACTTCTCGTTCCGGCTCTTGTAACCGCACTCGGCTGTGCAGCACGGGCCCTGACTCGGGCTGACAGCAGAACACACACACACATGACCCCTGACTCAGCACATATATCGCACAACACTCATGACTGAGAGAACAGGGACCCTAACCCTGACACTAAAGAAACACTTCTCTCCTGATCTGACTCAAGGACATGCGAGTGGGAAACGATAACCTTTATCAACCCAATCAGGTCACGCTGCAGAAGTGCATGTAGGCTGGGGAAGATGGGTAACACTTTACCATAAGGCCCTATCGGTCAACATTAGATATTACACCTGACCCTCTTCCCAGATAACCGCCGCTGAGAGCAGAAGCACCGGCTCATCCGGGTCCCTGAAGCCAGCAGCGCTAGGAACGGGTTTCCTCGTGGGAGTTCTGTAGGGTTTGTTCTAGTTGATTGGAGAGCTTGATCAATCAGACCAATATTTTTAACAACAACTCCTACTTTTTTATACAAATGAGTCATTTAAAATGGCTACAAATTAATAAAACTGATCTGAGATAAGTTAAAAACTATTTTGAAGCCTATTTACAGAAATCACATGACTTTGCCAGTTTGATACGAATCACTGATTCAAAACAAATGATTCACTAAAGGGTTAGAAGCTTCAGGAAAGCAGCTATTGCTCACTGTTAGTCCATGAACTAATGGGCTCTTACTGTAAAGTGTTACTGGAAACTGAGTATAAGCCTCAAGAATGAACACTTCTGCACTGAGCGTTGTGATGTAGACTTTCTTCTGTTCAGTGTAGAGAACAGGAGGGTGTTATCTTACACTCAGGACATGATGAATGAGATTCACACGAGAAACTGTCCGGAGAATCACAGCAAAGGGACTGAGGGGAAACGTGACTCGGCCCGGTGTTCGAGTGTGTGTACCTGCAGACTTTGTTGGGTTTGAGTTTACACTTCCTGTTGTCGGGTTGATTAGCATCGTAGCAGCAGTCGTCTTTACACTGGTCACTGTATCCACAGTCACACTCCTCACCCGGCTCCACCAGCCCGTTCCCACAGATCGGCTGCCCGGACTCTGCCACACACACACACACGACACGCACACACACACGCATGCACACGGACACACACACACACATCAGCTGCGCTCAGACCTGCAGGACTCGCTCCATCAGTGGCTCTGATTGGCTCACCCACGAAGCAGCTGCCCCTCTTCTTCTCCAGCACCTGGCTGATGTTCTTGATGCTGCACACCGAGAACTTGTTGTTGTTCAGCTTGTCTCCGGATGTGGCGCGCGCGTACATGATGTAGTTCCCCCGCTCCTTCTTATCCTGGCTCTTGGACTCGCCCGGAGTGCACTCCGACCCGGAGTCATGCTGAGGGAAGAAGATCATCACTAGGGCTGCACGATTATGACAAAAATCATAAGTGTGGATTATTACCTTGAATTTGTAATTGCGTTTACTAATTACGATTATCACAATTTACATTAAACGATGTTTTGAATGGCTTTATACCAGAGGTTCTCAACTCGCCACATTCCCCCATGCTCAACAAGCCCCACCCACTTTTTTAAGGATTTATTATTGGTTATGGGAACAACAATAATACACAATACTAGAACTTTTAATGACGCATGGAAACTGCTCCTGATGAATAATGAAGAGTATCCCAGCATGCTAACCCCTCTCAGCGAGATGCGCCGTGTGCCAGTAACGGGATTATTGGTATTTTACTGTTATTTCCTGACTTACCAATGCACAACGCAACAGCGTTTCATGCTCGTAGTTTCTTTTGCGCTTTATAAACAGTGGAGCGATAAACAGCGCGCCGCCGCATTAGCATGTGCAGTTGAAGAGTTCCGCTACTAGCGCAGTATAACGGCTGACGGAGAGTCCGTTTCTCTGAGGTTAGAGACTCAAACTCAACTCTATCTCAGCGCACACTAGCGCCTCTGCTAGTTCCTGTTGTGCTGGTTCTCTGAAGCAGTCGTGACTCGCCTCTCACAACATGACATGCTCTAAACACATCTCTTAAACACACGTGTACGTGTAATGCAAGAAATGTTTTTTTTATTGCGGCTTTGAACGATTACGTAATCAAGGCATCCATAATTCGGTTAATTGTGCATCCCTAATATTCACCATCATCATCATCATCATAACTAACCCTGAGACGTTAGTTATCAACACTAATGTTGCAGTCACGCCGTCAGATCACGAGCCACATGTCTCCAGTCAGGCGTGTGTTGGTCACGTGTGTGCATCCACTCACCGGCGAGCCGAAGTTGTGTCCCACCTCGTGTGCGAATGTGATGTGTGAGACTTTGGGAGGCACGTGTGAGGCGTAGTTCTGCACCGTGATGATCCCGGTGTTCAGAGACTTCTTCTTCCCGTCGGAATACAGCTTACTCTTCTCACAGATGCCTCCAGAACTCCCTGAGGACACACACACACACATCAGCACACACACACACATACACACTCACTCAGGGCTCTCCTGCAGAAGCGCTGGTTTACCGGCGGGAGCCCCGACCCAGGCCAGACCCAGAACCCCGTCGTCGAAGTCCCGGTCCGTGAACACGTAGGCCAGGCAGTAGTCGTCGTGGTTCTGCTCTGAGTTCAGCTCCAGGAACTTCTCCACGCCGATGTTAGCGAAGCGGAACGGGTTCGTCCGGTCCCGCTCGTCACTGGTGGTGTTTATCTGAGACCAGCAGCGCAACAAACCAGTCAGAACCAGCTTCAACTACAGGTCCCCTCCTCATCCTTCCATTTACATCCTTCCCTCAAGTCATTTACACCCGCAAAATATTTTCCATTGAGTGTGTCGAGTGTTAGTGATGGGGACGAGACCGCCTATGCCGAGTCCGAGTCAAGACCGAGTCTTTGAAGGGTCGAGTCCGAGTCGAGACCGAGTCTGTTGGTTTTCAAATTCAGTCGAGTCCGAGTCAAGACCGAGTCTTTGAAGGGTCGAGTCCGAGTCGAGACCGAGTCCGTTGGTTTTCAAATTCAGTCGAGTCCGAGTCAAGACCGAGTCTTTGAAGGGTCGAGTCCGAGTCGAGACCGAGTCTGTTGGTTTTCAAATTCAGTCGAGTCCGAGTCAAGACCGAGTCTTTGAAGGGTCGAGTCCGAGTCGAGACCGAGTCCGTTGGTTAACATGGGAGGATTTGAACATGAAACACAGAGTGTACTGACGCCGTGGTTAAAACAACATTGCTTCTTATGTTTGTTCATGTTTATTTGAGGCTATAAATTAACTAGAAGGAAGAGATGATCGGTTCACGAGCAGCTTTAACTGATGCTCTACAGCGATCTGTCACTACACATTTAAGAGCCACAAAACGGTATTTATTGTTTAAATTTCTTTTAAAAAATGACCAAATTTGAAAGGCGAGACTTTGTTCAATATGTTTAATATCAAAAGTAACCGAAAAGTAACCTGGTCTGTCCTGTCTGTCAGCGTGTTGTCAGTCTCCTCTCTGCTCCGCGATGTATTTTTCACTGCGTGAGAACATGGTGTGGCGTGAGAACGGTGTAGCTTGTCGGACATAGCGACAGTAACTAAGAGGGGCGGGTCTTTGCGAACAGTCAATTAAAATTTTCTAGTGGTATGTATTCTAGTGGACTAGTGATGGGACGAGACCGCCTATGCCGAGTCCGAGTCAAGACCGAGTCTTTGAAGGGTCGAGTCCGAGTCAAGACCGAGTCTTTGTAAGAACAAGTCCGAGTCGAGTCCGAGAAAGCAGAAATCGGTCTCGAGACCGGACTCGAGTACTACATCACTATCGAGTGTGTCTAGCGTGTCCATTGTGTCGCGTGTGTCTAGCGTGTCCATTGTGTCCCGTGTGTCTAGCGTGTCCATTGTGTTGCGTGTGTCTAGCGTGTCCATTGTGTCGCGTGTGTCTAGCGTGTCGCGTGTGTCTAGCGTGTCGCGTGTGTCTAGCGTGTCCATTGTGTCACGTGTCTAGCGTGTCGCGTGTGTCTAGCGTGTCCATTGTGTCTAGCGTGTCCATTGTGTCACGTGTCTAGCGTGTCCATTGTGTCGCGCGTGTCCATTGTGTCGCGTGTGTCTAGCGTGTCCATTGTGTCTAGCGTGTCCATTGTGTCGCGTGTCTAGCGTGTCGCGTGTGTCTAGCGTGTCCATTGTGTCTAGCGTGTCCATTGTGTCTAGCGTGTCCATTGTGTCCCGTGTGTCTAGCGTGTCCATTGTGTCTAGCGTGTCCATTGTGTCTAGCGTGTCCATTGTGTCTAGCGTGTCCATTGTGTCCCGTGTGTCTAGCGTGTCCATTGTGTCTAGCGTGTCCATTGTGTCCATTGTGTCTAGCGTGTCCATTGTGTCTAGCGTGTCCATTGTGTCCCGTGTGTCTAGCGTGTCCATTGTGTCGCGTGTGTCTAGCGTGTCCATTGTGTCTAGCGTGTCCATTGTGTCGCGTGTCTAGCGTGTCCATGTGTCGCGTGTGTCTAGCGTGTCCATTGTGTCCCGTGTGTCTAGCGTGTCCATTGTGTCACGTGTCTAGCGTGTCCATTGTGTCACGCGTGTCCATTGTGTCACGCGTGTCTAGCGTGTCCATTGTGTCACGTGTCTAGCGTGTCCATTGTGTCTAGCGTGTCCATTGTGTCCATTGTGTCGCGCGTGTCTAGCGTGTCCATTGTGTCGCGCGTGTCTAGCGTGTCCATTGTGTCGCGCGTCTATCGTGTCCATTGTGTCGCGCGTGTCCATTGTGTCGCGCGTGTCCATTGTGTCGCGCGTGTCCATTGTGTCGCGCGTGTCTAGCGTGTCCATTGTGTCTAGCGTGTCCATTGTGTCGCGTGTCTAGCGTGTCCATTGTGTCGCGTGTGTCTAGCGTGTCCATTGTGTCGCGTGTGTCTAGCGTGTCCATTGTGTCACGTGTCTAGCGTGTCCATTGTGTCTAGCGTGTCCATTGTGTCGCGTGTGTCTAGCGTGTCCATTGTGTCTAGCGTGTCCATTGTGTCTAGCGTGTCCATTGTGTCTAGCGTGTCCATTGTGTCGTGTGTGTCTAGCGTGTCCATTGTGTCGCGTGTGTCTAGCATGTCCATTGTCGCGTGTGTCTAGCGTGTCCATTGTGTCGAGTGTGTCCATTGTGTCGCGTGTCTATTGTGTCTAGCGTGTCCATTGTGTCTAGCGTGTCCATTGTGTCGCGTGTGTCTAGCGTGTCCATTGTGTCGCGTGTGTCTAGCATGTCCATTGTGTCGCGCGTGTCCATTGTGTCGCGTGTGTCTAGCGTGTCCATTGTGTCGAGTGTGTCTAGCGTGTCCATTGTGTCGCGTGTGTCTAGCGTGTCCATTGTGTCTAGCGTGTCCATTGTGTCGCGTGTGTCTAGCGTGTCCATTGTGTCGCGTGTCTAGCGTGTCCATTGTGTCACGTGTGTCTAGCGTGTCCATTGTCTAGCGTGTCGCGTGTGTCTAGCGTGTCCATTGTGTCTAGCGTGTCCATTGTGTCCCGTGTGTCTAGCGTGTCGCATGTGTCTAGCGTGTCCATTGTGTCTAGCGTGTCCATTGTGTCCCGTGTGTCTAGCGTGTCCATTGTGTCTAGCGTGTGTCTAGCGTGTCCATGTGTCGCGTGTCCATTGCGTCCCGTGTGTCTAGCGTGTCCATTGTGTCACGTGTCTAGCGTGTCCATTGTGTCCATTGTGTCGCGTGTCTAGCGTGTCGCGTGTCTAGCGTGTCCATTGTGTCTAGCGTGTCCATTGTGTCCCGTGTGTCTAGCGTGTCGCGTGTCTAGCGTGTCCATTGTCGCATGTCTAGCGTGTCCATGTGTCGCGTGTGTCTAGCGTGTCCATTGTGTCGCGCGTGTCTAGCGTGTCCATTGTGTCGCGCGTGTCTAGCGTGTCCATTGTGTCGCGCGTGTCCATTGTGTCGCGCGTGTCCATTGTGTCGCGAGTCTAGCGTGTCCATTGTGTCGCGTGTGTCTAGCGTGTCCATTGTGTCGCGTGTCTAGCGTGTCCATTGTGTCGCGAGTCCATTGTGTCGCGCGTGTCTAGCGTGTCCATTGTGTCGCGCGTGTCTAGCGTGTCCATTGTGTCGCGCGTGTCTAGCGTGTCCATTGTGTCGCGCGTGTCTAGCGTGTCCATTGTGTCGCGCGTGTCTAGCGTGTCCATTGTGTCGCGCGTGTCTCGCGTGTCCATTGTGTCGCGTGTGTCTAGCGTGTCCATTGTGTCGCGCGTGTCCATTGTGTCGCGTGTGTCTAGCGTGTCCATTGTGTCGCGTGTGTCTAGCGTGTCCATTGTGTCGCGCGTGTCTAGCGTGTCCATTGTCGCGCGTGTCTAGCGTGTCCATTGTGTCGCGCGTGTCTAGCGTGTCCATTGTGTCGCGCGTGTCTAGCGTGTCCATTGTGTCGCGTGTGTCTAGCGTGTCCATTGTGTCGCGAGTCCATTGTGTCGCGCGTCCATTGTGTCGCGCGTGTCTAGCGTGTCCATTGTGTCGCGCGTGTCTAGCGTGTCCATTGTGTCGCGCGTCCATTGTGTCGCGCGTGTCTAGCGTGTCCATTGTGTCTAGCGTGTCCATTGTGTCGCGTGTCTAGCGTGTCCATTGTGTCGCGTGTCTAGCGTGTCCATTGTGTCACGCGTGTCCATTGTGTCGCGTGTGTCTAGCGTGTCCATTGTGTCGCGTGTGTCTAGCGTGTCCATTGTGTCGCGCGTGTCCATTGTGTCGCGTGTGTCTAGCGTGTCCATTGTGTCGCGCGTGTCTAGCGTGTCCATTGTGTCGCGCGTGTCTAGCGTGTCCATTGTGTCGCGCGTGTCTAGCGTGTCCATTGTGTCACGCGTGTCCATTGTGTCGCGTGTGTCTAGCGTGTCCATTGTGTCGCGTGTGTCTAGCGTGTCCATTGTGTCGCGCGTGTCCATTTTGTCGCGTGTTTCTAGCGTGTCCATTGTGTCGCGTGTGTCTAGCGTGTCCATTGTCTCTCGTGTGTCTAGCGTGTCCATTGTGTCTAGCGTGTCCATTGTGTCACGTGTGTCTAGCGTGTCCATTGTGTCGCGTGTGTCTAGCGTGTCCATTGTGTTGCGTGTGTCTAGCGTGTCCATTGTGTCACGCGTGTCGCGTGTGATGAACATGTCGAGTGTGTCGCGTGTGTTGAGCGTGTTGAGTGTCGCGTGTGTTGAGCGTGTTGAGTGTGTCATGTGTGTTGAGCGTGTCGCGTGTGTGACTGACCCGGATCCTCTTGACCATGAAGCTGATGTTGCGGATGCCCATGAAGTCTGTGCCCTGGTAGATGGCGTCGATGGCCTTCACATGACTGGAGATCTGAGGAGACACACAGTACATCTTCATCACCCTCATCATCTTCATCACTACTATCACTATCATGACCATCATCACCCTCATCTTCATCATCTTCATCATCATCATCACGCTCTTCATCATCTCTGTGGTTAGACCTGTACCTGAGCGATGACGGCCTCTCTGGTCTTGTAGTATTTGAAGAACAGGTGATCGGTCTGGATGAAGAGCTGGCAGGTGTTCTTCTCCACCTGAGTCATCCTCCTCTTCCTCAGTAACGCCTGATCCTGCGCTGACGACTTCTCCTGCAGAGACAGTCAACTCACCTTCATTTATACAGCGCTTTAACAATATAGACTGTTTCAAAGCAGCTTTACAGTGATAACAGGAGATTACAGTAACAGAGATTGTTTGTCTTTACAGCAGATCTAGAATAAAGTTATTGTCCAGATAAAGTTAGTTTTGATTGATTCACTTCCCTTGCAAAGTTATTAACTTAGGGGCCACTAACACGACACACACTTTCACAGAAGACAGAAACTTTTCATGCGTTCCGGCCGTTCATTCGCACGACAACAGTGTTTGGTGCTCGAGAACGCAAACTTTGAAACGGGATCCAAGGTGCAAGTTTACGTGATCATCTCCGTGTAAACTTCAAAACCGTGAATGTGTGAGGATGCGAGCGCATAAGAGTGTGTGTGTCAGTGAAGAGTTCAGCTCTGGAGGGTCTGACCTTCAGCGGGTCCTCCTGATATCTCTTCATCCGCTCGAACACTGACGAGTCCGCACAGCCGCCCTCCGGCCCGTATTTATGAGGATAATCTGACAGACACAGATCAGCACATTATCATTAACTAAACACATCCATGAGCACAGCTGAGAACCAATCAAGTTAAGGGTCATGTGACTGCTGAATGCACGATCGACCAATCAGAATCAAGCATTGCAGAGAGACGTGTGATCAACAGGAGTTAACGGCACTGAAGCTGTTTCAGGGCATAGAGTCAGGAGAACTGTTGGCTGGTTGAGGTTTTAACGTCATGCCTGTTTCCATGGCTACTTTCAAGGCGAGAAACAAGTTAAAACTTTAAAAGAGATATTTAAAAAAAACTATAGGTTTTTAAAATTGGTTTTTGACAAAAGCTCTCAAATGTATTCAGGGTAGACTCTGAAAAACAGCAGCATCTGTCCGGAACTCAAAAAATAAACAAACACACTCCTGAACAAAACCTTAAGACCGGGGGAAACATTACAAGCATTCGCATTCGTTAGGGTTAGGGTTAGCCCAGCGCTGCACACGCTACGGATGGATCATGCAGAAATAAACACTCTTTTGCGATCCATGACTGCTCTCTTATCAACAGGACTAATCACAGACGCCTCTTCTCATTGGATGAGGACACGCAGGCTCATGAATATTCATGAGACACTGATGAGTCAGAAGCTCTAGAATGAGGAAACGTCAAGATTTTAAACCCAGAAGATGAAAATAGAACCAGTTTCTCCTATAATTCAGATGAAGACAGGCTAACACTTCTGTGCTGAACACACACGCCTCAGTGTGTGTTTGTGTGTGTGTGTGAGACACTGATGTCGTCCTCGTGGTAGATGACGGAGTGTGTGTGTGTGTGTGTGTGTGTGTGAGAGAGAGACTCACGGATGTTGTCCTCGTGGTAGATAACGGAGTGTGTGTGTGTGTGTGTGAGAGACTCACGGATGTCGTCCTCATGGTAGATGACGGAGTGTGTGTGAGACTCACGGATGTCGTCCTCATGGTAGATGACGGAGTGTGTGTGTGTGTGTGAGAGAGAGACTCACGGATGTCGTCCTCATGGTAGATGACGGAGTATGTGTGTGTGTGAGACTCACGGATGTCGTCCTCATGGTAGATGACGGAGTGTGTGTGTGTGTGTGAGAGAGAGACTCACGGATGTTGTCCTCGTGGTAGATGACGGAGTGTGTGTGTGTGTGAGACTCACGGATGTCGTCCTCATGGTAGATGACGGAGTGTGTGTGTGTGTGTGAGAGAGAGACTCACGGATGTTGTCCTCGTGGTAGATAACGGAGTGTGTGTGTGTGAGAGAGAC
>CM040809.1:33990946-34008446 GCA_022829025.1 Squalius cephalus
ATCGAGACTCACATCACAGGAGAGAGACGTTACACAGAAACAGTTTTAATGTTGAGGATAGCTTGTCAAATTTGCCCCTTTTCGGGTGAGAGCAAAAACACGCAGTTTGTGTGTGTCCCTTTAAATGCAAATGAGCTTTAGCTCCGCCTCCGTTCAGAAGAGGGCGGAGTCTTTACACAAGCTTCAGAAACTCTGGCAATAGGCCTATGTCACGAAAAAATTTAAGACCGGAAGTACGTCTTTTAGTAGGGATACGGCTCTTCCGGTTAACTCTTTACAATGGCGGAGTCCGATAGATATCGCTGGACTAAATCTCTCCGCAACCTGCCTGAAATCACATATGACGATGTGGTTCGGATGGTAAATGAAAACTCTCAAGTGGAAAAGCGTGAAAGCTGAGTTATGGCTGTCTACGTCCTGATGCAGAGCAACCCGGTACACTACAACAACAGCGGCGGGCCATTCGCCAGTAAGGTAAACGTTTCTATGGTAACAGCGAGTTGGACCAATCAGCAGACGTTGCTGCTACGCTTAGGATTGTGGGTAGTGTAGTTTTTTTTCATAAGATCGCGGATAAAACGTGTTTTTCTTAAAACAAGGTTGATTTCATACGAACTTATAGCTTCTACAGGAGCAAAAACCTTCGTTTCACAACCACATAGCTCGTGGTCAGTCTACCTCGGATGGTTTAGATATTATGGATGATAATCTAAATCCGTATGGAGAAATACTGTTGACCGGAAGTTCTGAATCCCTACTCCGCGTTCCGGAAGCAGGAAGTGTGACATAGGCCTATAACAGAACAGGCCAATCTCCCTCATCCAGAATCCCAGAATCACCAGTAGCGAGTGCAGCCTTACGGAGAGACTCAGGAAGAGCTTCTGAATGTTAGTGGAGACATTTCTGTAGTTGTTGTGGAGTTACACTGATCATCTCATCATCATGTTTAACCCCCTGGGGTCGGCGATCATGCCGGCGCGATAGGCTAGCTTTTTTTCATATCAGTGCAAAAGAGACTCAAAATACTCTGTTGACTTTGATCTTACATACAAGTGCCATACATCAATCGATCCTGTTAAGTAGGGATGGGTACCGAAACCCGGTATTAAACGGGCCCCGGTGCTGAATTATGAAAGACCGCTGGATCGATAAGCTCGGATGTTATCGGTTCTGCTGTCGGTACTGGAGAAATTAAGAAAGTACACGTGCTATATATTATTGCTATTAAGAAATTATTATCTTGCAAATTTAATCTCGCCAGCCACTTCTATATAAAATAATATTGAACCCTTTGTCTGTGATGCATTTTTGCTAAAGAGAAAGAGTGTGTGTGAGAGAGAGCGATCTTTCACGCGGAGCCACGGCGCGCACATCACAACAGCCCTGCTTAATGAGTGACGATGAGGACAGAACTAAACATTCAAACGGTTACACTTTAGATCTTTGATATCAAACTAATTTTATTTTAGATTTTGTCTTACAATTAGTGGTCGACCGATATGGGATTTTTAATGGCCGATGCCGATGCCGATATTGAGAAAGCAATCTGGCCGATTGGCCGATATGAGGCCGATACAATACATGTGAATACAGTAAATGAGAGATATAAAGAATATTGGTGAAACATTTATTGTATATACTATTTATGCAAAATTCTTTTTGCAATAAAAAAATATTTACTAAGAAGTTAAAATGTAAACAAAAAGGTAAGGTAACACTTCAATAAATAAAGTTTTAGTGCAGCTTCTTGTCTGCTTTAATATTTAGTCATTTTTTCAGTCAAATAATTACTGCTGCTTACTGCAGGTTACAAATAACATTTATCATTAATGAACCAATCTAAACAATATTCATAAATTAATGACAAAATAGTATGTGAAATTATACATTTTATGTACAATACATAGTTAAATATAAATATCACATAGTTTATTTACACTATTTACTTTAAACAGGTTGTTTTACTTCAAGTATATATATATACATAATAAAACAATATTTAAATAATAATGATTTATGTGTTTAGTTTTGCTTGTTTGTTTCTTTAAAACGTTGCAAGCCGTCACATGTATTTGCATGACATACATGAACATATGAAAATGTATACTACACACGATATTACGCCAATCATGGATAAATAAATACAGTAGATAGTGAATAACATTTTCAAGGATTTATTTTTAAACGTAATATTATTACATAGTGTTCTCCTCTCATCCACCTCACGCGACCAACTGATCTGTAATGCACGCGACCCAGCTTTTCCGTGCACGCGAGTCCGTTGGAAAACAGCGTCTAGTTTAAATGTAACCCGAGAACAACGCGCGTATCTGAGGAACAGCCAGTCACAGGATTTTTGACTGTTTGTGAGGTAAAATGTTTTCAGTTTTGTTTGAATTCGTTTATATCACATCTGTGACCCCCACTGGAGCTACCGCTGGGCTGCGGATCTGACATATCACGGTACTGTTTGAATAGACTCTGCTGCACGACGGAGTGTTTTTGTGTGTAACACAATGTAACTCTGGTTAGAAAGCGAATGCGAATGGTCATTTACTGTGTCTGTCAGATGTCTGCTTCACTTCTGAGTGGCTTGTCTTACGGTGCTGGGCGGAGCAGAGCGAGTGTATTCAGTTCATTCACGCTCGCTCTGTTCGCGTCAGTGGAAAAAAGCGCTAATGCACAGTCACAAACTGTTTTGAAATATATCGGCCAAACGGAAATATTTATCGGCCGATGCCGATATCTAAAAAATCCCAAATATCGGCCGATATATCGGCCTCGGCGATATATCGGTCGACCACTACTTACAATGATTATAAAAAAGAAGATACTTGAGGTATAACCATTAAAAACTAAAGCCGCATTCTCTCCAGCGCAGCTTCCTTCCCTTCACAGCGGCGCGCTGTCATTTCTCCCTAAAACCCAAACGTAACGTCAGAATCTGCACGATCGGTGACTGTTGTAAAATGTAGTCTATACTGTTGCTAAACTGCGGGACGCGCTTGATAATAAAAGGCTATTAAAAGTACCAAAATTGACGCAATAGACGCTGTTCCAAATGCGGCGCGCGCTCCGAAACACACCGCAACGAGACAAGCAACGTATATTTTGGGCTTCGTGTGCGCATCTAAACGATCAAATATACACACAAATATGTAGGGCTGCAACAACTAATCGATAAAATCGATAATAATCGATTATGAAAATCGTTGTCAACGAATGTCATTGTCGATTAGTTGGTCTGCTCACGTCACGGGGAGCGTTACTGATGACGTCACTTTCATGACAACGCAGTCACGCGAAATGGCAGAGAGTAATCGGAGAGAAACATCAGCACGGCAAGCAAAAACTGTATATTCTCATTATATGAAGATGTGAAAATGGTATAGTCTAGTTTAATTCAATGCTACTGTGTAAACAGCTTTGTTTACTAACTTCGGGACAGTCACACTAGATCTATTTTGTATCGAGCATCAGGTTGCGCAATCAGTTCGCTCGCAACATAAGTGATGGATTAAAATAGCGCTACCGCAGAAATAGGTTAAATTAAATGGTGTTTACAAAGTGAAGCACTAAATATAAAGGCAGTTAATAACAGCAGCAGTAAAATATTGTTTTTTAGTCACTGTAGTCAGTGGTTTTCAGCGAATGCTTGTGCAGTAATACATCATTTTTCCTGTACTTTTAATCAAGCCTGTTGTCAGCTGCGTACCTCCATTCCGCTCTCTTTTTATAGCATTTGTCTACTATGTAAGGGATAATCCCGCTTATTACATGGCTACCCACCAAATAAATCAATAATTTTACACAAAATATTGATTTAAAAAGGAGTTTATTGATTTAAAAATGATTGTATTGCTTCCGCTAAAGAAAATAGTCCGTTCCGTCTCTACGGTTAGAATCCTGCGTCCATAGCAACGCTCTGTTTTTCTGGTGTGTTATACTTCGCAGCGGTCTGTTATCAAGAAATAACAGATCGCATTCTACATTGGAATTCAAAATCTGCTGCTTAATATCTTATTACAAACATGTTTGTGTCCTAATTTCATAATGTGAAGTTTATATGAGTTTTACTGTTTAAAAACTGGACAAACTTTTGTGTTTGGGGTTTAAAATGTAAAAATTAAAGATTACATTAGTAAAACTCAATGTGTGGCTTTTGCACTTTTTAAAGTACACTTTTACACATAAATACCCTGATTTAGGGTTTTATTTAGTTATAAACAAAAATCAAATTGAATTTTTAAAAAAACCTATCCGATTAATCGATTAATCGAAAAAATAATCGTCCGATTAATCGATTATCAAAATAATCGTTAGTTGCAGCCCTACAAATATGTAAAAATGGCTTTGAGATTCACTTAAACAGTTTATTCACTTAAATACAGTTTATGTCTTAAATGGACGTAAATAGTTGGGAGAAAATATGATGCGTATGATTAGATCTGCATTTGGTCTTAAAGAGGCATCAGTCTAATAAACCTGCTGACGATTGCTCCATTAATGTGAATCAAACAACAAAAGGCAAAGAGAAAATCAGTCGCAGCTCTTGGATGAATAATTTTGGCTTTTATAACCTTTAATCTATCTGTGATAAACTATGCAGTGTTATTTTACATCTGACTTTATTAGATGTCTTTTTAGCCCATATTACTCCTGAACTAATGTCAGTAGACATTACTGAAATTAAAGCACTGGGTATATAATTTGTATATTTGTTTTATTGTATACTTTTTTTTGTTTGACCATGTGTTTGTACTTTGTTTTTGGTGTCCTATGTCTTCTGAATATAAAACACAAAAGCCTGCACCCTTCTGCATAACATACATGTTTTATTGCTTTTTCTTTTGCTATAGATATTTATTTAACATTTCAAAATATAAAGCAATATTAATTATGTTCTAAATTATTTTTTTCACTTTTTTTTAATATAACAAAAAGAACCGATAAGAATACCGTTAAAGTACCGGATCGATAAGGAGTATCGGTAAGAGTAGTAATACCGTTAAAACCTTAACGATACCCATCCCTACTGTTAAGTGTGTATTTTTTTTGTGTATACTCACAATAAAAACAAAGTGTTGCGCTTTTTGCCAAATAAAGAAAAATAAACATGATGCGAGTTCTGCTTTCTCTCTGTCAGCGAAGTCCATTCTGAAACGCGTCCGAAAATGAACTATAACTCAGCGAATACTCAGTCAAACAGGCATACAGACACACAGGCATGAAGCTTGAATTCTCTTCTTTTAAATGAAGTAATTTATATAAAAAACAAATGTTCTCAGTTTATGTAATACGTATGAAAAGAGAGAGATGTCAGTCGTTCTCATCTCAGCTCATTATGTTTTAATGTGACCCCGCCCACGGAGAGCGCGCGCTATTCAAACGCAAATGATCTATATCTGCTTTGTTCTAATCGCGAAGTGTCTGTACACGCAAAAAGACTGTTTAAAAATGAATCGCGTTTCTGAGCGTGAATGAATGAATGCACAGATGCACGCTGTTGTGTAGCTACTACAGCTGGCAAAAATACAGCTGCCGTTTTTGTGTGTGAATGAATGAACAGCTTTTACCAAACTCTATTGCTATACGGAGATGAGTAAAAATCGACTAGAAAAATCGGATAGATTATAAAGTTTTTATTGTAAAATACTGCCACATCAAATAAGCTTATAATGTTGCAGGAGGAACATCTGTCCTCTGTCCTAAAGTTACAGGTCTGTGAGAGCCAGAAATCTTGCTTGTTTGTAGGTGACCAAATACTTATTTTACAGAGGAATTTACCAATTAATTCATTAAAAATCCTACAATGTGATTTTCTGGATTTTTTTTCTCATTTTGTCTCTCATAGTTGAGGTGTACCTATGATGAAAATTACAGGCCTCTCTCATCTTTTTAAGTGGGAGAACTTGCACAATTGGTGGCTGACTAAATACTTTTTTGCCCCACTGCATATATATATTATGTTTTATCAAAAATATCTTATCACTCACATATTGCCTTTCCAAACAAAAAGTGTCTTACAAAATTTAAATCAATGTATTGTTTTATGTGAATGATTAGGGAGGATGATTTTCAGATAATTTTGAAGAAAAAACTCTAGGCGACAAAATGCATTATTCAGAAGTCTTGTTGACACATATTTAGTATGTGTTTTGTGGCCTTATTTCAGAAACTTTCATTTTTAGTTTTTTCAATAACCATGCATAAACATTATTCTCTCAAAAATACAAACATGTACATACATGTTGCTCACATATTATGGTAGCCATGTTTGTGCTAAATAGAGTGTAATTACACCTTTGCCATTAATATGTTTATAAGCAACTGAAAAAAGCACAAATGTCAGGGCATGTCAGAACATCTCAAGGACCCCAAAAACACCTTAGACCCCAGAGGGTTAACTTCTCCACAAGTGTCCACAGTTCCTGAGGTCTTTATAAGACAGCGGTGACATGTTCTGGTCAATAGTGTTCAGTGCTCGTCTGTGCTCAACCACAGAACAGCTTCAGGCTCTGCTGGATCTTCATCAGTGCGCTAGAACTGGTCTCTGTTGGCGCGTGTGGAACCAAATGTCGGCTGGTGTGTGTAAACGTGCAGATTAAGGGCCGGGAATATTATAATAAGATCCTCTTCATACGTCAGAAGGCGAGCGAAATTGATGTGTGTACGGATCGGTGTGTGTCTCACCTGTCGTGTGTGTACGGATCGGTGTGTGTGTCTCACTTGCCGTGTGTGTGTGTACGGATCGGTGTGTGTGTCTCACCTGTGTGTGTGTGTGTCTCACCTGTCGGGTGTGTGTGTGTGGATAGGTGTGTGTGTGTCTCACCTGTCGGGTGTGTGTGTGTGTGGATAGGTGTGTGTGTGTGTGTGTCTCACCTGCCGTGCGCGTGGAACTGCAGCTCCAGCTCGCGCTCTGAGTGTGTGAGCGCTCTCCTGGCTCGCTGGTGCCGGTCCTGAAGCTGATCCGGGTCGTACGACAGACCCTCGTAGTGACGGATGTACTTGTTCAAGGGGTTGCCATAGTAACCTGCACACCACACAAACACCAGCGTTAGAGATTGGGCCACGTGTGATCATGAATCGTGAAAATAAGACCATATGTGACCCTGGACCACAAAACCACTCACAAGGGTCAATTTACACACTTTTGCTGCATCCACTCACAATTTTTTTTATATATTTTATATATTTACGGTAGGAAATTTAAAAAATATCTTCATGGAACATGATATTTACTTAAAGGATTAGTTCACTTTAAAATGAGAATTAGCCCATGATTTATTCTCCCTCAAGCCATCCTAGGTGTATAAGACTTTATTCTCTCAGATAAACACAATCAGAGTTATATTAAAAATGTCCTGGGTCTTCCAAGCTTTATAATGGCAGTGGATTGCAACCAGTAGTTTGAAGCTCAAAAACCTGCATCTATCCATCATAAAAGTGCATCTATCCATCATAAAGTGCATCTATCCATCATAAAAGTGCATCTATCCATCATAAAAGTGCATCTATCCATCATAAAAGTGCATCTGTGCATCATAAAAGTGCATCTATCCATCATAAAAGTGCATCTGTCCATCATAAAAGTGCATCTGTCCATCATAAAAGTGCATCTGTGCATCATAAAAGTGCATCTATCCATCATAAAAGTGCATCTGTGCATCATAAAAGTGCATCTGTCCATCATAAAAGTGCATCTATCCATCATAAAAGTGCATCTATCCATCATAAAAGTGCATCTGTGCATCATAAAAGTGCATCTGTCCATCATAAAAGTGCATCTGCCCATCATAAAAGTGCATCTGTCCATCATAAAAGTGCATCTATCCATCATAAAAGTGCATCTGTCCATCATAAAAGTGCATCTGTCCATCATAAAAGTGCATCAGTCTATTCATCATAAAAGTGCATCTATCCATCATAAAAGTGCATCAGTCCATCATAAAAGTGCATCAGTCTATTCATCATAAAAGTGCATCTGTCCATCATAAAAGTGCATCTATCCATCATAAAAGTGCATCAGTCTATTCATCATAAAAGTGCATCTGTCCATCATAAAAGTGCATCAGTCTATTCATCATAAAAGTGCATCTATCCATCATAAAAGTGCATCTATCCATCATAAAAGTGCATCAGTCTATTCATCATAAAAGTGCATCTGTCCATCATAAAAGTGCATCAGTCTATTCATCATAAAAGTGCATCTATCCATCATAAAAGTGCATCAGTCTATTCATCATAAGTGCATTTGTCCATCATAAAAGTGCATCTATCCATCATAAAAGTGCATCTATCCATCATAAAAGTGCATCAGTCTATTCATCATAAAAGTGCATCTGTCCATCATAAAAGTGCATCAGTCTATTCATCATAAAAGTGCATCTATCCATCATAAAAGTGCATCAGTCTATTCATCATAAGTGCATCTGTCCATCATAAAAGTGCATCTGTCCATCATAAAAGTGCATCTATCCATCATAAAAGTGCATCAGTCTATTCATCATAAAAGTGGATCTATCCATCATAAAAGTGCATCTGTCCATCATAAAAGTGCATCTGTCCATCATAAAAGTGCATCAGTCTATTCATCATAAAAGTGCATCTATCCATCATAAAAGTGCATCTGTCCAACATAAAAGTGCATCTATCCATCATAAAAGTGCATCTGTGCATCTGTCCATCATAAAAGTGCATCTGTCCATCATAAAAGTGCATCTATCCATCATAAAAGTGCATCTGTCCATCATAAAAGTGCATCTATCCATCATAAAAGTGCATCTGTCCATCATAAAAGTGCATCTGTCCATCATAATGCATCTATCCATCATAAAAGTGCATCAGTCTATTCATCATAAAAGTGCATCTGTCCATCATAAAAGTGCATCTGTCTATTCATCATAAAAGTGCATCTGTCCATCATAAAAGTGCATCTGTCCATCATAAAAGTGCATCTGTCCATCATAAAAGTGCATCTGTCCATCATAAAAGTGCATCTGTCCATCATAAAAGTGCATCTGTCCATCATAAAAGTGCATCAGTCTATTCATCATAAAAGTGCATCTGTGCATCATATATGGAAGAACTGAAATTTCATGAAGTTACAGTGCTGTTATATGAAATATGAAGGCCTTGATGAAGCTGAGCACTAATATATAATATGTATGATACAGCACTGTGGAACATGAAACATTCATGATTTATCTACTAGCTGCATGAAGTGAACTGGAGCAGTGGATCATTATTCTTATGGTTTTGTGGGTTTATTCTGTCAGATCTTTACAGTCTTATATTAAGCTGGCTGTATTCATACAATACTGTTAATAACACAACATAAACACATTTTCCTGATTTGAAATGTATAACTGAAACAAAAAAGCATAAAAATAAACTTAGTTATTTTAATACTTCAAGTTAATTTGAACGAAAATGATAAAAATTGCCTTGCAAGTTGCTAAAATAAAACAAGACCAAAACTAAACTTAAAAATAAGTAAAAAAATTACTAAAACTTTAACTAAAATGAAAGCATAAATAATAAAAACTTTAATGTATGTATGTATATACACACACAAAAGCAGCTGATTGGTTCTCTTAAAGCCCATAATTTTTTCCAATCCAAAGGAAGATGTGTTCGGAGTTTTGCCGACTGGATACGGAAAAAGTTTAATATACCGATCAGAGCCATAGAGAGATTCTCTTCATTCTGATACCGATTAGCTCCGCTTGTTGCTCTGATTGGTTGTAGCGCTGTCCTATTGCGTGCAGAGGGATTTTGATAGACAGACGTTTATCCCGCCCCTCAGATGAAGCCGTGTCTATGGAGAGTTGCCAGACCTAACATCTTGATGTAGGTCTGGCTTGCCAGGCTACATTTTCCCTTCTTTATGAATCTTATGAATCTTTTAAGAATTCTGGATTATGTCTTATGAACATGATTTTTCCTGTGCGTTATCTACTTCTTTGTGTATTCTCCTTCAGAAATGATCATGTGACGTAACATGTTATCAGTGTGTGTGTGTTCATCTCTGCTGGCGTGAGAATGCAGGATTCTGCTATATTCTCTAAAAGCTGTTAAACCACACGAGTTTCTGAAGTGAATCTGCGTGTCTTCCGAGAGCGTGTTTCTGCTAGTGCCAGAGTTCATCCTCGGAGAGAGCGAACAGGGGTTGGGATAGAGGGATACGTCCCCTAGTCCACAGCGTATGAAGCGTTCAGATTCAGAAGATCAGCTTCTTCTCTTCTTCTGCTGATATCTTCTGATGCTCACAATCCTCATCTATTAGATACAATACCTTGTAATTTATTATAAACAATACAATATGATTTTTGGTTAAACTTGTTTGCCATTACAGTTTTAATATTTACTTGATGAATTTGCATGTCTATAATTGTCCATTTTAATAAAATGTGTTCTCTGGCATAATCATTGCTCATCTGGATCTCATTGTATCCCCAATATCTGTCCTGAATGGGATCAACAGGAACACTTCCCAGCCCTCCTCCCTCCCCAGCTCCACCTGCCTAGATCTCATAGATCATATACCGCTGCGTTACTCGGATACACCGCTGTGTTACTCGGATACACCGCTGCGTTACTCGGATACACCGCTGCGTTACTCGGATACACCGCTGCATTACTCGGATACACCGCTGCGTTACTCGGATACACCGCTGCGTTACTCGGATACACCGCTGTGTTACTCGGATACACCGCTGTGTTACTCGGATACACCGCTGTGTTACTCGGATACACCGCTGAGTTACTCGGATACACCGCTGCGTTAGTCGGATACACCGCTGCGTTACTCGGATACACCGCTGCGTTACTCGGATACACCGCTGCGTTACTCGGATACACCGCTGCGTTACTCGGATACACCGCTGCGTTACTCGGATACACCGCTGCGTTACTCGGATACACCGCTGCGTTACTCGGATACACCGCTGCGTTACTCGGATACACCGCTGCGTTACTCGGATACACCGCTGCATTAGTCGGATACACCGCTGCATTACTCGGATACACCGCTGCGTTACTCGGATACACCGCTGCGTTACTCGGATACACCGCTGCGTTAGTCGGATACACCGCTGCGTTACTCGGATACACCGCTGCGTTAGTCGGATACACCGCTGCGTTACTCGGATACACCGCTGCATTAGTCGGATACACCGCTGCATTAGTCGGATACACCGCTGCGTTACTCGGATACACCGCTGCGTTAGTCGGATACACCGCTGCATTACTCGGATACACCGCTGCGTTAGTCGGATACACCGCTGCGTTACTCGGATACACCGCTGCGTTACTCGGATACACCGCTGCGTTACTCGGATACACCGCTGCGTTACTCGGATACACCGCTGCGTTACTCGGATACACCGCTGCGTTACTCGGATACACCGCTGCGTTACTCGGATACACCGCTGCGTTACTCGGATACACCGCTGCGTTACTCGGATACACCGCTGCGTTACTCGGATACACCGCTGCATTAGTCGGATACACCGCTGCGTTACTCGGATACACCGCTGCGTTACTCGGATACACCGCTGCATTACTCGGATACACCGCTGCGTTACTCGGATACACCGCTGCATTAGTCGGATACACCGCTGCGTTACTCGGATACACCGCTGCGTTAGTCGGATACACCGCTGCATTACTCGGATACACCGCTGCGTTAGTCGGATACACCGCTGCCTTACTCGGATACACCGCTGCGTTACTCGGATACACCGCTGCGTTACTCGGATACACCGCTGCGTTACTCGGATACACCGCTGCGTTACTCGGATACACCGCTGCGTTACTCGGATACACCGCTGCGTTACTCGGATACACCGCTGCGTTACTCGGATACACCGCTGCATTAGTCGGATACACCGCTGCATTACTCGGATACACCGCTGCGTTACTCGGATACACCGCTGCGTTACTCGGATACACCGCTGCGTTACTCGGATACACCGCTGCGTTACTCGGATACACCGCTGCGTTACTCGGATACACCGCTGTGTTACTCGGATACACCGCTGTCTTACTCGGATACACCGCTGAGTTACTCGGATACACCGCTGCGTTACTCGGATACACCGCTGCGTTACTCGGATACACCGCTGCGTTACTCGGATACACCGCTGTGTTACTCGGATACACCGCTGTATTACTCGGATACACCGCTGTATTACTCGGATACACCGCTGTGTTACTCGGATACACCGCTGCTTTACTCGGATACACCGCTGTGTTACTCGGATACACCGCTGTGTTACTCGGATACACCGCTGCATTACTCGGATACACCGCTGTGTTACTCGGATACACCGCTGTGTTACTCGGATACACCGCTGCGTTACTCGGTTACTGTCGTTACTGCGACACCGCTGCATTACTCGGATACACCGCTGTGTTACTCGGATACACCGCTGTATTACTCAGATATAATGGTTTATAAGTCATAAAGAGCTCATCAGTGTAATAAAGGCCCAATTCATACACAGAAACAAAGATGAGTATGAAATATATGCAGCTTCGTTATAACACAAGTCTTCATGTGTCACTATATGAATGATATTGCCTGATTATTGAGATATATGAGTCAGGATAGATGTGTTATGGGAGTGTTGATGAAATCATCCATCTTAAGCTGGATGTGTGTCAGCTCAATCTCGACCCACTCAACACATCTGAGCTCACAGACCGAACCCGTTCACAGAACCCGTCGAGGACACCGAGGAGAACGCGCCCGTTCCGGGGAATCTGGGAATAACGGTCGCAGTGATCGGGGGAATCTGGGAATCTCGGGAATAACGGTCGCGGTGATCGGGGGAATCTGGGAATAACGGTCGCGGTGATCGGGGGAATCTGGGAATAACGGTCGCGGCTTTAGCATTAGCACAGATGCTCTCGCGGAGCATCACTGAATAAAGCCGAACCGGGCCGAAACACTCTCTCACACACACTCACTCACCTCGAGCGGACCTGAAGGCGCATGAGAGGCACAACAGCACCGAGAACACGACCGTCATCGCGGATAAATGCATGTTTAGTGCATGGATGATGGACGGGCTGGGTTTTATTGTTTACAGCTTCAGTCTCGGGTTTGGGGCTTTGCGTGCTGACGTCAGACGCACACACGCACGAGCACGCGCCCCTCCCCCACGCCCGAGCGCTGCAACATCACAATCACAGCAGAAACAACAGCTTTGCTTCTGCAAATCATAATTATGGGATAGAAGAAATAAATCTGATTGGCTTTATGACTTATGAAATATTATTATGAGGGTAATATCAGTCTGCCAGTAAGCGGAGTCATGCTTACAATTTTACAAAGATATTTTGCCCCTTCAAGTGTGAATCTTTCAGTTTCTACTTTCGGGATGTTATTTCGGCCTGTAATGCAACATCACAATCACAGCAGAGTCACTGGAAATTTATAATTATGAGCTACTAACCATTTGCTTTTTGTCAATTTGTGACTTTTATTATCTCATAATAGAGTATTTAATCTCATAATTGTGACTTTTTATGTCAAGATTTATACAAGCATTATTTTTTTCTTATGTGGCAGAAATAGGCTTTAAAAATAATCAAATATAGGCCTACACTAGACCCATATTATTAGACCCAGAAGCCTGTGTTTTCCGCTGACTGAAATATCTGAGGTAATTCTGCGCATGTCAAACTTATGCCAAAAATATAGTTCATTTATGCTGATTGTGACACAGAGACTTTCTGAGATTCTGAGATGAGGTTTCCTTGACTTCTTATAGCAATAAGTGATACATTCAGTGATAAATTCTGACTAAAAAGCAATAAAACAATAAGATGGAGGTCAGCTATGGGAAGCTGAGGTAGTAGTAATATTTCCTGACATTAGATTGATTATATCACCTGTGAGTAAAGGCGTGGTGTGTTTAACTCTTAATTGTCTGACGAAGAGCAAACATGCTCGAAACGTTACCACCTGTGTGTGCGTCTACTATTACATTCTCACATTTCTGAAGCCATGGTGTGCCGACCTTTTTTCCGCTTTTTTATTAATTTTCTTGTCGAGCACTCAATTTGAGCAACATATTGCTTTGGATGTGCGTGTTTTGATCTGATTTTACTGACGTTAGACTGAACCATTAATCATAACCAACCAACATGTATAATTATATAACGTGAGCACCGAAATCCTTGTGAAATCATAATAATAGATTTAATTAAAATGATTTCCACATTCAGTGGGACTCACCCAACAAATGCGTTGTATATCTCTCACTGGTGTTACACATTTAAGCTAAACTTTTTATGAAAACATTTGACTGTTAAGATCTTTTATTCTTTAACATGTGTCCCAGTTTGAGTTGAAGATTGTTCTTGAACAACTACATCCATTTGTTCATAAATGAAAACATTGCGGATCTAATACTTGTTTCCCTGCCACTCCTGGGCTCGGCTTTGATCCAAGTGCACAGAAACGCAGGATTTTCTATTTTTCTTCATTACTGCACAAGTGTCACAGGCTTTATGTTCAACAACTACTTTTGAAATTTAACATGCACTTTGTTTGATTTGTGAAGTTGCACCAGAATATTGAGAATAACCTCTCTTGACTTTTATCAAGCAATGATAAACAACAACAAGAAGATCCTTAATAAATGGATATTTATGGTGATATTTATGGAGTTTCCATTTCGTATTACATCATTTGAATTGTGTATGGCCTGTGATGGAGGCTGTATATCAAACTGATCCTAACCCTAACATCTAAACGTACCACTCTACCACTTGAACACAATGATGTTTGTGTCGAAACCAGTGGAAAATCCTGAGACGCTGGCTAGGCAATATCAAACTATAACAGTCTAGAATAGTCTCATGACATATTGAGTAAACAACTGAACTTCCAACCTTTCCCATTTTTTTTAAATGATTTGATCTAAGTCGCTTCTCTAGTAACGGAAGGGTTTGCCTATGAACAACCAATCCAACTGTAGGGAAATTATGCAATGTGTCATGTCATTTTTGCTCCATGATTCACTCTAAGAGATGTGAGTTCATAGCCGAATTGCAGGCATGTGTATTACATTCTGGAAAGATGTAGAAAATTATGTGGTATCCAAAACAAAACATACAGTAACAATTGAAGGGAAACAGATTATTACCCATTTTGAATGTAAAGATAATAAATTCTGTAATATTGTAAATCTCTTTATTTTACTAAGTTCCATATTCATAAAGCAAAATTTTCCAAATCAAGACCATGTTTTAAATTATTCCAAATTGAAATGGGAATACATTTTGAGTCTCTTAAATTGGTAAAAAAAACAAACAAGAAAGCTATGTTAATAACTGATATTTATGCTAAATTTTTCAATTGGAAAAAAAAAGTTTTTTTGAAAAAATCCTTTTATCCTTATAATTAATGAGGTTTCTAAGTCTGTTTTTTTTATTTGTATTTTGGATCCTGTATGTATTTGATGTACCAGCACCAGCCTTATTCTGACAGCTTTCTGTCTCCTGTCAATGAAAAACAATCTGTTTTAGAAGACCATAGATGACCAAAGGCCTTTTAATATCAATTATTATATGCACAAAGTCCAAAAGCCACACAATCAAGTACATTCTGGTCTCTAGATATGTCCATTAATAACTCACTCTAACCCTTATTTTTGGGTCTGTTTGATCCACATCAAAAACACTGGATAGCCTATATGATTTTTTCCCCTGATATTTTGTGACTTTTTCTCACTTAGCGTCATGAACATGCATGCAAAACAATTTGATGTGTGGAATGTGCATACTAAAGTTCTATTATAATTATGATTTTTGCGGGTTTTATTCATGGTTAAAGGAATCAGCACAGAACCAAAACAATAATTTTCAGAATTTTGCATTTGGCAGAAGTGTACACTACGTTGATGGCGTACATTATCAGTTCATGTCCAGTTTTCTGAGAATCAAATCCATGATCTTGACGTTGTGAGCTCTACTGTTTGAGCTTTTTAAAGAATAATGTTTTTTAAAAATACTTACAATACTGTTTCTAAAATTAACAGTAAATTAACAGTTCTAAAATGATTGTTAAATACAGTTATAAAATCATTCTCACCTGTTATTGTAATGCATGAGATCTATTTAAGTTTATTGTTTATTTTTTTATTTTTAGGGAATTATACCTAATCCAGAGGGGTCAATAAAGATTGTATTTTTGAACATAACTGTACTTATCGCATATAATGTCTCTGTTTTTGCACATTCTGCTTCCTCTGCTGAGCTCTGTCGTTTGCTTTCATTTTCCTTTCTTCCATATCTTGTAAAATCTCTCTGTCCATTTCGTAACGGCAGGATCCGTTTTCGGCCACCATCTCTTCCACCTTGTCCAGGAGATCTTGGACTTGAATGCCAGCATCTCGGCTCTCAGTGTTGAGAACATGACAGCCACTGGAGGGCGCCGCCCCACTCTCTGTGTGCGTCTCTATGGCCATGTCCCCTAGGTAGTTCCCAGAGGTGAACAGCACAATGATGTGACTCCAGAGAAAACAAGCCTAAACCTTTACAGACACTGGATGTGATGTAAATGCCTGTTTTGGCTAATGAAGGATGATGTGTTTTATTTTGATATTCTGATTTGACCAAAATGACTATACCAGTATTTTAACGTTTGGTCATTTTTGACAGATTTCATTTTTGTTTATCTTTTTAAAGATATGCAGTCTGAACAAACAAAAAACTTGCTTCACTTGTGTGCCAGAGGCCAGGACGAGTGGCGAGGTGGAGCCTGTGTGCTCGGCGAGCCGGCGCCTAGCCGCTGTTGTGTACGTTGCCCAGTTCATGTGTTCGTCTATGACAACAACGGCTCTATCATATGTCTATGATCGTGACTTTCTGATTGGCATTGGAGAAACTGTTACGGGTCTCTGCATCGGAAAGACGGGGGACAGAAGCTCTGTAGTACAATTAGGTCATTATTTCTCAGATTCTGTAACCAGTACGTGTGGGGTTCCACAGGGTTCAGTTCTGGGGCCTATATTGTTTTCTCTGTACAGGTTACCACTCTGCTTTATTTGTCAAAAAAGTATAATGTTGCGTATCATTGTAATGCAGATGATACTCAGCTTTATCTCCCATTGAAGGCAGATGATGGCACTAAATTAGATTCTTTGATGAATTGCTTGAGAGACATTAAACTATGGATGGTACAGAATTATTTACAACTTATAAGCTTAAACAGAATGCCTACTGTTTGGCTCAGTTAGGTCACCCACACACATATTTGATTGTTTAAGCCCTCTTGCCTCTAATGTACATGAACAAGCAAGGAATCTGGGAGTTATCTTTGATTCAGAGCTTAAAGGGGACCTATTATGCAAAATTCACTTTTGTATGGTGTTTGGACATAAATGTGTGTTGGCAGTGTGTGTACACAACCACCCTACAGTGATAAAAATCCACTCACTCCTTTTTTTTTTAATCTCCATAAATCAAAAGCAGTCTCTCCAAA
>CM040809.1:34013446-34093446 GCA_022829025.1 Squalius cephalus
CTTCTACCGAACTCGGTACTTTTAATGGCACCAACCAAAGTACGCTGGCACTACCGAGTACCGATTCACATTAAATACCGTTGGGTACCGGCACCGGATTTCATTAAAATGTGAACGGTACCAACCCTACCGAGAAGCCCCCCGAGATGTTGGATCTGTGCTGTGCTTTCTGCAAGGTGCTGGAGCGAGGGCTGCCTGCCTCCACCCTCACACTGTGTGTCTCTGCCTCCACCCTCACGCTGTGTGTCTCTGCCTCCACCCTCACGCTGTGTGTCTCTGCCTCCACCCTCACACTGTGTGCCTCTGCCTCCACCCTCACGCTGTGTGCCTCTGCCTCCACCCTCACGCTGTGTGCCTCTGCCTCCACCCTCACGCTGTGCCTCTGCCTCCACCCTCACGCTGTGTGCCTCTGCCTCCACCCTCACGCTGTGTGCCTCTGCCTCCACCCTCACGCTGTGTCTCTGCCTCCACCCTCACGCTGTGTGTCTCTGCCTCCACCCTCACGCTGTGTGCCTCTGCCTCCACCCTCACGCTGTGTGCCTCTGCCTCCACCCTCACACTGTGTGTCTCTGCCTCCACCCTCACGCTGTGTCTCTGCCTCCACCCTCACGCTGTGTGGCTCTGCCTCCACCCTCACGCTGTGTGGCTCTACCTCCACCCTCACGCTGTGTGCCTCTGCCTCCACCCTCACGCTGTGTGTCTCTGCCTCCACCCTCACACTGTGTGTCTCTGCCTCCACCCTCACGCTGTGTGTCTCTGCCTCGACCCTCACGCTGTGTGTCTCTGCCTCCACCCTCACGCTGTGTGCCTCTGCCTCCACCCTCACGCTGTGTGCCTCTGCCTCCACCCTCACGCTGTGTGTCTCTGCCTCCACCCTCACACTGTGTGTATCTGCCTCCTGCCTCCAACCTCACACTGTGTGCCTCTGCCTCCACCCTCACGCTGTGTGTCTCTGCCTCCACCCTCACGCTGTGTGTCTCTGCCTCCACCCTCACGCTGTGTGCCTCTGCCTCCACCCTCACGCTGTGTGTCTCTGCCTCCACCCTCACACTGTGTGCCTCTGCCTCCACCCTCACGCTGTGTGCCTCTGCCTCCACCCTCACGCTGTGTGCCTCTGCCTCCACCCTCACGCTGTGTGTCTCTGCCTCCACCCTCACACTGTGTGTCTCTGCCTCCTGCCTCCAACCTCACACTGTGTGTCTCTGCCTCCACCCTCACGCTGTGTGTCTCTGCCTCCACCCTCACGCTGTGTGCCTCTGCCTCCACCCTCACACTGTGTGCCTCTGCCTCCAACCTCACACTGTGTGCCTCTGCCTCCACCCTCACGCTGTGTGCCTCTGCCTCCACCCTCACACTGTGTGTCTCTGCCTCCACCCTCACACTGTGTGTCTCTGCCTCCTGCCTCCAACCTCACACTGTGTGTCTCTGCCTCCACCCTCACGCTGTGTGTCTCTGCCTCCACCCTCACGCTGTGTGTCTCTGCCTCCACCCTCACGCTGTGTGCCTCTGCCTCCACCCTCACGCTGTGTGTCTCTGCCTCCACCCTCACGCTGTGTGCCTCTGCCTCCACCCTCACGCTGTGTGCCTCTGCCTCCAACCTCACGCTGTGTGCCTCTGCCTCCACCCTCACGCTGTGTGCCTCTGCCTCCACCCTCACACTGTGTGTCTCTGCCTCCACCCTTACACTGTGTCTCTGCCTCCACCCTCACACTGTGTGTCTCTGCCTCCTGCCTCCAACCTCACACTGTGTGTCTCTGCCTCCTGCCTCCAACCTCACACTGTGTGCCTCTGCCTCCACCCTCACGCTGTGTGTCTCTGCCTCCACCCTCACGCTGTGTGTCTCTGCCTCCACCCTCACGCTGTGTGCCTCTGCCTCCACCCTCACGCTGTGTGTCTCTGCCTCCACCCTCACACTGTGTGTCTCTGCCTCCACCCTCACGCTGTGTGTCTCTGCCTCCACCCTCACGCTGTGTGTCTCTGCCTCCACCCTCACGCTGTGTGCCTCTGCCTCCACCCTCACGCTGTGTGTCTCTGCCTCCACCCTCACACTGTGTGTCTCTGCCTCCACCCTCACACTGTGTGTCTCTGCCTCCTGCCTCCAACCTCACACTGTGTGCCTCTGCCTCCAACCTCACGCTGTGTGCCTCTGCCTCCACCCTCACGCTGTGTGCCTCTGCCTCCACCCTCACGCTGTGTGTCTCTGCCTCCACCCTCACACTGTGTGTCTCTGCCTCCTGCCTCCAACCTCACACTGTGTGTCTCTGCCTCCTGCCTCCAACCTCACACTGTGTGTCTCTGCCTCCTGCCTCCAACCTCACACTGTGTGCCTCTGCCTCCACCCTCACGCTGTGTGCCTCTGCCTCCAACCTCACGCTGTGTGCCTCCTGCCTCCAACCTCACACTGTGTGTCTCTGCCTCCTGCCTCCAACCTCACACTGTGTGCCTCTGCCTCCACCCTCACGCTGTGTGCCTCTGCCTCCACCCTCACGCTGTGTGTCTCTGCCTCCACCCTCACACTGTGTGTCTCTGCCTCCACCCTCACACTGTGTGCCTCTGCCCTCACACTGTGTCTTTGCCTCCACCCTCACACTGTGTGTCTCTGCCTCCAACCTCACACTGTGTGTCTCTGCCTCCTGCCTCCAACCTCACACTGTGTGCCTCTGCCTCCACCCTCACACTGTGTCTCTGCCTCCACCCTCACACTGTGTGTCTCTGCCTCCTGCCTCCAACCTCACACTGTGTGCCTCTGCCTCCACCCTCACGCTGTGTGCCTCTGCCTCCACCCTCACGCTGTGTGTCTCTGCCTCCACCCTCACACTGTGTGTATCTGCCTCCTGCCTCCAACCTCACACTGTGTGCCTCTGCCTCCACCCTCACGCTGTGTGTCTCTGCCTCCACCCTCACGCTGTGTGTCTCTGCCTCCACCCTCACGCTGTGTGCCTCTGCCTCCACCCTCACGCTGTGTGTCTCTGCCTCCACCCTCACACTGTGTGCCTCTGCCTCCACCCTCACGCTGTGTGCCTCTGCCTCCACCCTCACGCTGTGTGTCTCTGCCTCCACCCTCACACTGTGTGTCTCTGCCTCCTGCCTCCAACCTCACACTGTGTGTCTCTGCCTCCACCCTCACGCTGTGTGTCTCTGCCTCCACCCTCACGCTGTGTGCCTCTGCCTCCACCCTCACACTGTGTGCCTCTGCCTCCAACCTCACACTGTGTGCCTCTGCCTCCACCCTCACGCTGTGTGCCTCTGCCTCCACCCTCACACTGTGTGTCTCTGCCTCCACCCTCACACTGTGTGTCTCTGCCTCCTGCCTCCAACCTCACACTGTGTGTCTCTGCCTCCACCCTCACGCTGTGTGTCTCTGCCTCCACCCTCACGCTGTGTGTCTCTGCCTCCACCCTCACGCTGTGTGCCTCTGCCTCCACCCTCACGCTGTGTGTCTCTGCCTCCACCCTCACGCTGTGTGCCTCTGCCTCCACCCTCACGCTGTGTGCCTCTGCCTCCAACCTCACGCTGTGTGCCTCTGCCTCCACCCTCACGCTGTGTGCCTCTGCCTCCACCCTCACACTGTGTGTCTCTGCCTCCACCCTCACACTGTGTCTCTGCCTCCACCCTCACACTGTGTGTCTCTGCCTCCTGCCTCCAACCTCACACTGTGTGTCTCTGCCTCCTGCCTCCAACCTCACACTGTGTGCCTCTGCCTCCACCCTCACGCTGTGTGCCTCTGCCTCCACCCTCACGCTGTGTGTCTCTGCCTCCACCCTCACACTGTGTGTCTCTGCCTCCACCCTCACGCTGTGTGTCTCTGCCTCCACCCTCACGCTGTGTGTCTCTGCCTCCACCCTCACGCTGTGTGCCTCTGCCTCCACCCTCACGCTGTGTGTCTCTGCCTCCACCCTCACACTGTGTGTCTCTGCCTCCACCCTCACGCTGTGTGTCTCTGCCTCCACCCTCACGCTGTGTGTCTCTGCCTCCACCCTCACGCTGTGTGCCTCTGCCTCCACCCTCACGCTGTGTGTCTCTGCCTCCACCCTCACACTGTGTGTCTCTGCCTCCACCCTCACACTGTGTGTCTCTGCCTCCTGCCTCCAACCTCACACTGTGTGCCTCTGCCTCCAACCTCACGCTGTGTGCCTCTGCCTCCACCCTCACGCTGTGTGCCTCTGCCTCCACCCTCACGCTGTGTGTCTCTGCCTCCACCCTCACACTGTGTGTCTCTGCCTCCTGCCTCCAACCTCACACTGTGTGTCTCTGCCTCCTGCCTCCAACCTCACACTGTGTGTCTCTGCCTCCTGCCTCCAACCTCACACTGTGTGCCTCTGCCTCCACCCTCACGCTGTGTGCCTCGGCCTCCAACCTCACGCTGTGTGCCTCCTGCCTCCAACCTCACACTGTGTGTCTCTGCCTCCTGCCTCCAACCTCACACTGTGTGCCTCTGCCTCCACCCTCACGCTGTGTGCCTCTGCCTCCACCCTCACGCTGTGTGTCTCTGCCTCCACCCTCACACTGTGTGTCTCTGCCTCCACCCTCACACTGTGTGCCTCTGCCCTCACACTGTGTCTTTGCCTCCACCCTCACACTGTGTGTCTCTGCCTCCAACCTCACACTGTGTGTCTCTGCCTCCTGCCTCCAACCTCACACTGTGTGCCTCTGCCTCCACCCTCACACTGTGTCTCTGCCTCCACCCTCACACTGTGTGTCTCTGCCTCCTGCCTCCAACCTCACACTGTGTGCCTCTGCCTCCACCCTCACGCTGTGTGTCTCTGCCTCCACCCTCACACTGTGTGTCTCTGCCTCCACCCTCACACTGTGTGCCTCTGCCTCCACCCTCACACTGTGTCTTTGCCTCCACCCTCACACTGTGTGTCTCTGCCTCCAACCTCACACTGTGTGTCTCTGCCTCCTGCCTCCACCCTCACACTGTGTGCCTCTGCCTCCACCCTCACACTGTGTGTCTCTGCCTCCACCCTCACACTGTGTGTCTCTGCCTCCACCCTCACACTGTGTGCCTCTGCCTCCACCCTCACACTGTGTCTTTGCCTCCACCCTCACACTGTGTGTCTCTGCCTCCAACCTCACACTGTGTGTCTCTGCCTCCTGCCTCCACCCTCACACTGTGTGCCTCTGCCTCCACCCTCACACTGTGTGTCTCTGCCTCCACCCTCACACTGTGCCTCTGCCTCCACCCTCACGCTGTGTGCCTCTGCCTCCAACCTCACACTGTGTGTCTCTGCCTCCACCCTCACACTGTGTGCCTCTGCCTCCACCCTCACACTGTGTCTTTGCCTCCACCCTCACACTGTGTGTCTCTGCCTCCAACCTCACACTGTGTGTCTCTGCCTCCTGCCTCCACCCTCACACTGTGTGCCTCTGCCTCCACCCTCACACTGTGTGTCTCTGCCTCCACCCTCACACTGTGCCTCTGCCTCCACCCTCACGCTGTGTGCCTCTGCCTCCACCCTCACGCTGTGTGCCTCTGCCTCCAACCTCACACTGTGTGCCTCTGCCTCCAACCTCACGCTGTGTGCCTCTGCCTCCAACCTCACACTGTGTGTCTCTGCCTCCACCCTCACGCTGTGTGCCTCTGCCTCCAACCTCACGCTGTGTGCCTCTGCCTCCACCCTCACGCTGTGTGCCTCTGCCTCCACCCTCACGTTGTGTGCCTCTGCCTCCAACCTCACACTGTGTGCCTCTGCCTCCAACCTCACGCTGTGTGCCTCTGCCTCCAACCTCACACTGTGTCTCTGCCTCCACCCTCACGCTGTGTGCCTCTGCCTCCAACCTCACGCTGTGTGCCTCTGCCTCCACCCTCACGCTGTGTGTCTCTACCTCCACCCTCACACTGTGTGCCTCTGCCTCCACCCTCACACTGTGTGCCTCTGCCTCCACCCTCACGCTGTGTCTCTGCCTCCACCCTCACCCTGTGTCTCTGCCTCCACCCTCACACTGTGTGTCTCTGCCTCCACCCTCACACTGTGTGTCTCTGCCTCCACCCTCAGACTGTGTGTCTCTGCCTCCACCCTCACACTGTGTGCCTCTGCCTCCACCCTCACGCTGTGTGTCTCTGCCTCCACCCTCACCCTCACACTGTGTGCCTCTGCCTCCACCCTCACACTGTGTGCCTCCACCCTCACGTTGTGTGTCTCTGCCTCCACCCTCACGCTGTGTGTCTCTGCCTCCACCCTCACCCTCACACTGTGTGCCTCTGCCTCCACCCTCACACTGTGTGCCTCCACCCTCACGTTGTGTGCCTCTGCCTCCACCCTCACGCTGTGTGCCTCTGCCTCCACCCTCACGCTGTGTGCCTCTGCCTCCACCCTCAGGACCTGATCGCCAGGAGGAGACTGAACCCCCCATACGCTCCTGGGACGGGTCTCTGGTGCTGACGGCACTGCACAGACCTCCCTTTGAGCCACTGCAGGCGGACGAGTTAGAAGTCCTGGTGCTTGCATTCACTTCCTAATTATACCCAATTTAGATGCAAATCTTGCACGCCAACTCGTTCAACACTCGAAGATGATAGGGAATCTTTCCTGGCGCTATCCCAGTTACGGCGACACGTAACATCTCCGTTCCCTCCTTCCGGGAACGAGGGTTACATAAACGAGAAGTTACACTGTAACAAGGACACCTTAAAATAAAGTGTAACCGTTTTGTTATTTCTTTCAGTTAACGTTTACTTTATTTCAAGTAACGAAAGTGTCTTTGGTTGTTTGATTGAATTCAGTGTGAGACTCTGGATAAAAGCATCTGCCAAATGCATAGAAATACAATGACAAACTGCTCATGAATGCAAGTCACTTTTGTATAAATGAGCGTTTCAGGAAGACACGTTCTGCTGTCTGAGAGGACGCTGTACCTGGGATGCGCATGTGTGCGATGGCCCCGTCTCCGCCCTCGCTCTGAGCGCGCACCTCCACCAGGTAATCCTCCTTCATCCGCGGCAGATCGATGGACTGCTTCTCTGTGGTGTACAGCATTCCGCTGGGCTGCCCCTCCTTCCGGTACAGGACCTGAGGGACAACAGGGACAGGTCAAGAGCTGGACGTGTGAGTCAAAGCAGCAGCTTCTATCAGGAACACAGTCTTCAGGCTCCTCTGGCCCCTCCAGTGTTCCTGTACGTCAACACTCATGTTCCTGGTCAGCTTGAGTCAGAATAACAGCGGCATCTGTTAATTTCTCTTCTCTGATGACGAGGGCGGGGCTATAACCTGTCACTCACATGAGATCAGCCAATAGCAAACCACAACCATCCAATCAATTCCCCACAGACACAATCAAGCCCCGCCCACATTTGTTCTTGTTCCAGAAGCGTTTCACTCGTATATACGACACAATAGAGAAGAGAAGATTAGCATAACTTCATTTACATGACGACTTGGCCGGTAATTTTAGTTTTGAAAGGCCAGTAAACATGGATATATGACGTTATATCTCAATGGCTTCTTAAAAAGCCTAAAACAATAACTATGATTATTCTGAACGACAGCAGGTCGAAATGTCTCTGTAACGGTCACCATCTGGAGTGCCCTTGAGAGCCACCGGAGGGCACTCCACATAAGACTATTATCACTCACAAACTACATTTCCCATAACTCACTGCCCGGACTCATCATCACTTATCTCTGATCACATTCACCTGTACCTCATTCACTGATTGCATTCACCTGTGTCTCATCATCCTGTTAGTCTCAGTCTATTTATACCATGTTCATTCATTCACTCGCCGCGAAGTCTTGTTTTAGTGTTACACTGCATTACTGAGCATTCTCCTGGTTTTCTTGTCTCTTGGTTATGGTTATCTTGCCTCTGGTCCCTGGATTACTCTCTTGCCTCTGGTCCCTGCCTGTTTTGTTTGTTTGTTTGTTTCTGTGTTTTGACTGCCTGCCTGTGTATGACCCTTGCCTGTACATTGGATTACGCCTCTGGATTGCCCCATACAATAAAGCTGCGTTTGGATCCTCTACCTTCGTGTCTCGGAGCAGTTTCGTAACAGTCTCACTAGAAACCTGAATGAAATGCAGAGGGTTTCAGCAGTGGAGGATTAAAGTTTGATTCCTGACAGATTTACACTCAGAAAGTTGAAGTTTAGATTGATTATATATTGTAAAATTCACATGAGGGAACAACATATTTTATTCAAAACTGATGATGCAATTGTGAAAGGGAACACATTCATTGATATTAATAATATTATACCCAAAGTGATGTGCGCTAAAACTGATGTGTGTGTATTGATTGATATACAGTATTGATTTCTGGTGACATCATTGGGATATTGATATGCATGTTTATCTGAAGGCAGAGTTTCTGACCTTATATCCGGCCACGTTGGACTCGTTGGCCAGCGCCTGCACCTTCTCCCAGCCGATGTTGATGGTCGAGGAGCAGTAGTGCTTCTTCGTGGTGAAGATCTTCGGAGGCTGACTGGGAGCTGAGGAACACCACCAGACCAGAGACCCGTCTCAAGCTCATACTTGGGCACATTATATTCTGATATATATATATATATATATATTTTTTTTTTTTTTGATTGACTGCACTTCTGACTCCTGGTCTTCATTCATCATATCTGGTCCTTTGGTCTTTAACTGTAAATCTACAATCACCACAATACCCTACAATCTGTGGTCAGACTCACGGGCTTTCTTGGTGTGGATCTTGTGCCTCTGGCTGGCGGGTCCGTACCCGGCGCCGTTATACGCCCGCACCTCGATCAGGTAATGCGAGTCAGCTGTCATGTTGTCCAGGCGCATGTGGTTCTCTCGACTCTGCACCGGAACCCACCGCACCGCCGCCTCGTTCTCCAGCGCCTCCCTCCAGTACCGGACCTGAGAGAGAACACGGGAGTTAACGCTGAGTTTAAAGGTGACACAGTATCCCCTTTTTCACCAGATGTGATATAAATCTCAACTTCCTGCTCAGCTACTGTTCGGACGCTCTTGCTTACTGCTCCGCGCTTTGCTCTATCGCTTTTACATTTTATCTCCTATTTTTATATTTTATTTCCTTTTATCACCTAATTTTAACTTCAGCAAATCAGCACAGTGCTCATACGACAAAGTTTGGATTACTACAAAAATGCAGAAATCTTTTACCCGACCAGCTTACATTCCGGGAAAGGAAAACAAGGATGCCTCAAGGATAAGAGAAAATGCCTCTTCTGGAATCTACTTTCTGCACTAACTGCCACAGACTTTTACAAAGGATTACAGTTCTTGAAACAAAGTTACTTACGGGACCACCAAACCAGACGGAGCACACAACAGAGCTTCTTCATGGACACCCTCAGCATACCGGTGAGTCCCATGAAACTAGTGCTCCTCGACAGGTAGAGAAACAAGCCGATCGACTTACTAATCGATGGCACAAACAGGGAGCGAGACCCAAAGGCACTCGAGACATCAGATTGTCACGAGCATCACATATTGCCGCAGTAGCATCCTCTACCCCAGATACAGCTCTCTTCTCTAAAACTTTGGACAAAACTGGAAGAAGACTGATAGGTCTATAATTACAAGACATTTGGTCATCTCCTGATTTAAAAATCAGTATTACTAGAGCATTTTTCCACCCATCTCGGAATTGCCTGGATTTAATGGAAATATTAACAAGATTGATGAGAGGCTGGACCAGAATGCTACTATATTTTTTAAGAAAAGCTGTATCTAAATGAAAGATATCCTTTGAGAAGGTGGTGTTTAGGTCCTGTATAGCTTTCAGAACAGCTGTCTGACCAACCTCCCTGAGCTGGAATGAGTTATCTTGATCTTCAAACAGGTCTACTGTTGTTAGGCCTGTATCATTCCAGCATGGAAAGCTTGATGCAAGGTTGTTAACAGATTGTATGAAGAAGTTGTTGAATTCATTAGCAACTTGTGCACTGTCAGTGATGACGTATTCACCCATTTTAAGTTCATATTTGTTTTGGGTGGCGTAACCCTTTGGATTTAGTAGGCTGTTCAATGGCTTCAAAATTAGTTTGCCATTCCCGTTAGCCTCTGATAGAGCTTGAATATAATTATTTGATTTGGACATTGAGTTCTTTAACAACTTGGTTACGCACGCTTTTAAATAATTTCAAATCAGTGTCCCTTCGGGTCTTGATAAAAGTTTTCAAGGCAAAGTCTCTCCTTTTCATCAGTTTTCGAATATTATCGTTCATCCATGGTAGCTGAAATTTTCTCTGGGATTTTTTTCTCTTTTTAATATATTTATCAACAATACTCTCAATAATGGACATAAGCTTATTACAGCAGTCGTTTACTTGATCATATTGATGGAGCTCATCCCAGTTAACATCCTTTAACTCATTCTCACATTCAGTCAGCTTTTTACGAGGGATTTCAAGTTTAAATGAATTCTGATTTGGATTTAAAAACCTAGTCATTCTTTTCTTTGTCAGTTTTCTTGCAATTAAAATCATATTATGGTCAGATAGACCAGTGACTAAATTATATGTTTTTATGATTCTGTCAGGTTTGTTCGCGAAAATCAAATCTATTAGTGTTTGAGTATTCCTGGTGATACGTGTAGGGGCTTCAATCATTTGAATAAAGTCATGTTTGGATGCAAGATTTTTCAGTTTTTTCCTACAGTGTTTGTCAAGCCAGTTTATATTAAAATCTCCGAAGACAAGCACCTCGTTCTTGTGCTTAAAGTTCTTAAACAGCGCATCCAAGTTTTCGCAGAGCGTTGCAGTGCACGCCGAGGGAGGATTATATACCACTAAAATATAAAATTGCATACTTTGCGACAATATTACATTAATACATAGACATTCAGTAGACATATCAACAGTTGGATACATTTTAGGGCTGAACGATTAATCGCACTTTCCATGTAATCGCACTTAAATCGAGATGGCTTATCGCAATTTTAAAATCGCAAAGGCTGCGATTATTTCTTATGCGCAGTTTGTCATTGATGTACGGCTCTGTAAACGCTGCTCACTCTGAAAGCACTGAGTTTGAGTCACTTATAATGTGCAGTACCTGGTATCCCTGGACGTTCCGCACCGGCATCCAGGACACCACGGCTTTAGTGGCCGACAGCGCTCTGGCCTCAAAGATGATGGGAGCGTCTGCCGGAACTGAGACACACACACACACACACACACACACCAGTCAGAACTTCTACACCTGCGTTACCTGTGCGAGTCTGACACTGCGCAGTACATACATTTCCCTCCACATTCACTGGAGCTGAAGACACAGAATCACTGCTTTAGATCTGAGTGCTCTAATGAAGATCAGTAGCTACGTTTACATGGACACTTTTTTCTGAGGATGCGAGTCTGAGGCGAGGGCTGTCCTGCTCCACTTCACAGACGATGAGTGCTAAAAGAATTTCAGAATGACGGGACACTCATTTATGACATGTCCTCTCAATCGGAGTACAAAAGGAATGAACCACCCCTTACAATCCGAATGAAATTTGAATCAGATCTGGCCAGTTCATTCTGATTGACGTGGTTACTCAGATACTTTATTTCGATTGTGCTACTGGTCCGATTACAGTTGTATCATTGGGGTCCATGTAAACGCAGCTGGTGATTGATGTGGAACATGCAGTAGATGTGTCTGACGTTCTGACCGGTGGTAGCGTCTCTCCAGTCCTGCTCGCTCACGTCTCTGTACTGGATGCTGTATGTGGAGATGGGGCTCAGGTTATCGGTGCCGTGACTCCAGGTCACCCTCGCACTGCTGGCCGTCACCTCGTCCACACGCACTCCACCGGGAGGACCTGGGGGACCTGAGGAGGAGAGAGCCCGTGATACACACGTCTCCTGAGGAGATCTCAACAATCTCTCAAACATCTCAAGAAGAACTGGGGCGAACACCGCCCCCCCGATCGCTTATAAAAGTCATAGCACACCATTCCCGAATAATCCGCACGATTTGACGCCTCATTCGTGGGTCTGTGACAAAAGCTGCAGGAGGAGTTACGCCTCTGTTATACTCCAGTTTGAACGCGTTCACGACAGCTGCGCACAGTTCGGACGCGGACTACTTGTATTTATACTTTCTGCTGAGGTCTGCTCGGTGAACACGTTCAACGCATGCGCATGCGCCGTCCATGTATATTTCCATCTCTTTCGCGGTTTTAATCTAATGAACGCGCGCCATTTTGACCGCGCGGTCACAAAAAATGTGAGGCACGCGGATGTCCGCAAGGAGCCTCCGCGCACACCCTCCGATGACGATTTTTACGTCACGCGGACCCTAGCGGACGGCAGTGCGTATGCGGTGCGTATTGTTTTCCGTACCCATGTTAACAGGTCAGAGCTTTCACACTGCACGCGGTTGCAGTCCGGCGATCCGTTCCAGTTGCCGTGCGGATACAGCAGTGCGGCGATCGTTTCCACACCGAGTCTATTTCTGCTGTGCTGCAAACGCTGAATTAAAGTGACAGCGCATGTTTCATGGTCAAAATGAACACAGATTGACCTAAAAATGTAGTAATTTCACCATAAATGCTATTAATTAAATAAAATGTAGTAATCTCACCATAAATGTATTTCATTAAATACTATTTTCACTTTAAGACCGGGGTAAAGCAAGGAAAACTACAATTTACCTCAACAAGGCGACATAATGAACAACACTCGTCTCATTCGTGGAGGTGGAAAAACAAGTTCTTTGTGACATGCCAGATTTATTGTATTAATTTAAATGCAAAAGAAAAGGCATGAGAGTCGGCTGTTTTTATATAAGTAGCCTACATGGTTAAATATTTGACCACTTGCTTTAGGAACTTAATATTTAATTATATAGAAGTAATGAATAATACGTTATTTAAATTGTATTTAAACGTGAATACGTCTATTAAAGAGTGTAGGCTATATGTGTACAAAGAGAATCGCAATGCTGAGACGTTAAGACCAGGGTAAATCAAGGGAAAATGCATATTTCAATCGTGGGGGTGGAAAAACAAGTTCTTTGTGACATGCAAGATTTATTGTATTAGAAGATTTAAGATTTAAATTATGCAAAAGAAAGAGTATGAGTCTGCTGTTTTTGTCATTTTTAAGTTTTAATTTAAAATGTAGGCTATGTGATTTTAATATAAGTACATGGTTAAATATTTTACCTTTTGCTTGATTATATAATTATATAGAAGTAATGCATTGAATAATACATTGTTTAAATTGTATTTAAACGTGAATACGTTTATTAAAGAGTGTATATGTGTACAAAGAGAATCGCAATGCTGACAAAAAACTTTTTTTAAATAAGTGAGTGTGGTACAGCCGCGGATCAGTTACGCACTGCAAACGCAGCATGTGTGAAAGCACTATTGCGCGTGCTGGTCTTGCACCGCATACGCACTGCACACGGAGGATGTGTGAAACAGGCGTTACACTAGCTTTACGCGCCAAACTTTCGGCGGAATAATAATAATAATAATAATAATAATAATAATAATAAATAAGTATGAGCAATAACAATAGTGTTGCTTCGCCTTTGGCAAGCACCACTAATAATAATAATAATAATAAGTTTAAGTACAATATCAGTAAGTTGGTTCCCTTTCAAGGCGGTCACTTCGACATTACGTCATACTGACGTATATGCGATGCAACTGACGCTGTGTTTATGTCAAGGGGCAACATTCTCATCTGAAAAATGAAGCCTACCCGGAAGTGCGAAAAACTGCAATACATCGAAAATCCGCTAGGGGCAGGTCCCAAAAGGGAGCAAATGTCCATTAGCCCCCATGTTAAAATGTCCGTTTTCACAGCATAAATTCATGTTTTTACAGGTTGGTCCCATGGACTTTTATTGTATTTTTCGATAGCTTCCGAGTGCCTGACAACTGTGAGGGGGGTGAATTTTTTTCTAACTCATTAGTTTAGATCGTATTTAGATATAAAATGTATGACAAATAAGGGCGTGGTTAACTTTGATTGACAGCTTGATTGACAGCTGATAACGAGCATAGGCTGCGCCAAGGAGAATGACAACATAAGAAGCGCCATTTTTTAACACAGTTGACATATAATACTACTGTTTCTGTATCATGAAATGTAGTTTTAAGAGTTTTTCAGGTGAGAATGTAGTTATTTAAAGCTCAAATCTGTGGTTTATTTAAAGATTTATGAAAATTGTATCCAGTTGTGAGATCCAGCGATGATGACCGGGCGCTCGGCGCTCATGTACCCCGCCTGGAACAGCCTTTCCTCGGCTAGTCGTTCGCCGCTGACCCTGGGGTCTCTGTAGTGGTTAAACATGAGATATAATTCGTCTTGTGTATATCTAACGGGCGATCTCTGGTCTCGTGAAACTATAATTTGTTCCCTGGCCAATCGTTTTGGCTGAGGGGAAGTTTCATAACTATATAAGCTATTTAAATTTACCGTTGTATGGTTAATGTTAGACTAGAGCGCTGACTTTGTGTGTTTGACTGAATTGTTTGCTTTATTTGTATAGCTTCTTATACCTTTTACTTATACTTTTATAATGGCTAATATTGATAAAACTGAAATGTAACAAAAAGAGACTGGGTTGAGTTTTGTCATTTTAAATGTTAATACAACGAAGATGATCTATAATGTTGTTTACTGCAAAATCTGTTGTTTAGTACAAATGCACATATTGCCTGGACCATATTAAAATGTTTAATATTTTTATATTATATTTAAACCGAAAAGAGGCAGGTGTGTTTTATATTTTGTTTTTTTATAAATAGGCAAACTATGTGCAGTGAATATAATCAATACGCGTTGCCTGAACCACATTTGTGTGGCTATAATATTAAGATTTCTTTAAATGAAAACGAAAAGAGTTAGTATGGTGTTTTATAACATATTTCGTTGCCTAAAATATACACAGAGATAACCGGAGTAGCAGAGCGAGCTGAGTGACGCGCGCTGCGTTAGAAGGTGGGCGGGGTTAGGATTTCCCAAGATTTTCCAAGATGGCGCCGCCCATACCCCCCATAAACGGCTTCAAACCCGTTCTTCAGAAAGTCTATGGGTGACGTCACAGACGCTTTGTCCATATTTTTTACAGTCTATGGTTTATGTACACTCTTCACACTGTTATGTGTATGATTTTTGCCGTTGTATATTGCCCTGTATCCTTCAGTGCAAATGGCTATTCTGATTACTACGCAGTACGTATTGCATGATGCAACTGATGACGCTGTGTTTATGTACACACTACACACTGATTATGGCAAGCCATTTTAACATTTAAAAGCTAGACTGGATATGTGTTGCAGATATCTGTAATTCAGTTTTGCCTAGTCAAAAAGAACATTTCAGATATCCGCAACTACATTCTTCCTAGGACAAACAACGTCACTTTTGCCATTCATTTGTATGGGGTTTATCATTACAGATATCTACAATTCAGTTGCCGATATCCACTATGTGAACTACGGATATCTGCAATTGAATTGTAGATATCTGTAATTCTAGTTTGAGATATCTTCAATTTGATTCTGACTAGTCATAACTCCAGTTCAAGACATCTTTAATTCACCTCAATTCAAGATATCTACATGTTCCTTTTCAGATATCTTAAATTAAGTTTTGACTAGGTGAAATTACATTGTAGATATCTGTAACTGGAGTTATGACTAGGCGAAATGGCGTTGTAGATATCTCAAACTGGAGTTATTAATAATAATTTAATTGTAGATATCTATTATTAAGTTATAGATATCTTGAAATTCATTTTGATTTGAGAAATCTGTAACTTTCATTCTGCCTAGTCAAAATGTAATTACAGATATCTTGAATTAGAGTTTTGACTAGGCCAAATGACGTTGCAGATATCTGTATGCATCACACTTTAGGCGGGAGCAGAGTGTGTTGTTCATCATCAAATCACATAGCACCTGTTAACTTTAATTAGCACTGATTAGCACCATGTCGGAGCAACCAGAGTTTTTAATCGTCTTTTTAATGCTGTTAGATACTGTTTCAAACTGAAAAAATAAAATAAAAAATAAGAACTAATCTGAACTAAGAACTTTTTTCTCATATAAGGAAGTTAATGTTATTGTACTTCCATGGCAAGAATAACATGCAAGTCATGTCAGCATCTTTATTAAAGTGAATTAGTGTGAATCTCTTTCACGCATAAATCTTACGGCAACAATAACCTTTTAAGCATGATCATAAACATAGCATTGCAACATTTTTTTTTTTTGTATATAAAAAACATTTTCTGGTGTTTTTTTCGATTACAGCCAACGCCATGGCTGCTTCTTTCTTCTTCCATTCATAGAAATAAGGAAATGAACCCACTTCTTCTTTGATTATGGCGGGGAGGGGAAATGGATATCTAAAATAGAGCAACGTCATGCACAATAATTTGCACTAGTCATAATGACGTTTGAGATATCTTTAACTTTCATTCTGCCTAGACAAAACTGAATTTCAGATATCTCTATCTGTCGTTTCGACTAGTCACAATTACGTTACAGATATCTTGAATGACAATTCCAACTATCCAAAATGTAATTACGACTAGTCAGAAAGACATTGTTGATATCTACAGTGTTAATTCCGGATAGTCAAAATTAGCTTTTAAATGTTAAAACGGCTTGCCATACACTGTTATGTGTAATGATTTATGCCATTATATATTGCCCTGTATCCTCAGTGCAAATGGCTATTCTGATTACTACGCAGTACGTATTCACAACTATTGTGCGATGCAACTGACGCGGTGTTACGTACGCACTTCACACTGTTATGTGTATGATTTTTGCCGTTGTATATTGCCCTGTATCCTTCAGAGCAAATGGCTATTCTGATTACTACGTATTCACAGTTGTTGCGCGATGCAACTGACGCGGTGTTACGTACATGCTACACACTGTTATGTGTATGATTTATGCCATTATATATTGCCCTGTATCCTTCAGAGCAAATGGCTATTCTGATTACTACGTATTCACAGTTGTTGCGCCTCTCAGGGAACCGAGGTTACGAAAGTAACCGGAGACGTTTTCTCAAGCCAACTTAATAATAAGTTTAAATAGGATTTCAGTAAGTTGGCTTTCTCAAGCTAACTTGATAAAGCCGAAACACTCTCTCTCTCACACACACACACACTCACTCACCTCGAGCGGACCTGAAGGCGCATGAGAGGCACAACAGCACCGAGAACACGACCGTCATCGCGGATAAATGCATGTTTAGTGCATGGATGATGGACGGGCTGGGTTTTATGGGTTTTATGGTTTACAGCTTCAGTCTCGGGTTTGGGGCTTTGCGTGCTGACGTCAGACGCACATACTTTTTTGCTTTTTTTTTTTTTTTTGCTTACAATTTTACAAAGATATTTTGGCCCCTTCAAGTGTGAATCCTTCAGTTTCTACTTTCGGGATGTTATTTCGGCCTGTAATGTCAAGCTGTAATTTAAAGTACTGTCAAATATGACATTATTTCTCCTTCTTACAGGTAAAAACACTCATGATGCATATATATATCCAAATATACACAGACAGATCTGCATTAAACTGTATTTACATGACTGGACACAACAGGTTATGCACACACACATACAGACAGAATGCACTAAACATGTTGTATGGACGATGTGATGAGATTTAATACATCATGTGACTCTCATCTTTACTGTGATTGGTAGATGTCAGTGTATTACAATGATACAAAACAGATATTAGTACATCAATAGATTATTAAATTAATATTAGATACCAAGAAATGAAATTATTTTTTTACTGTGAATTTAAGTCTGTAAACCTGAAATGTTGTCACTGTATTTGTGTGGTCCAGTTCTGGCCAGCTCAGCTGTCAGAGGTTTATACAGTACATTTAACAGAATATTTTACAGTGACGTGTAACTTCGTGTCATGTGACTGTTTTGCAGTGTCGCACTAATGCATGATATAGAATAACTAAAATAATTATTTATTGAGCCAGACGATGTGATGTGCCTGAGTGAGGCAAACACACTGTTATTATTGAGCATCATAACATCTACAGAATGTGTGAGATTATTACAATAGCTTTCTTAAATCTGTCCCAGCATGTTCTTTTGCGTATGATATGGGTTGATCCTGTAATGATTCAGTGATATGTGAATATGAATGTGTTATTTTGAGTGTGTAATCTGAAACAGAGACAGTCCTGCTCTGACTCATCTATATAACTAAACCTTCATCTTTCCATGGATCCAGTGCATCCCTTCATCATGTGACTAAAGCATCAGATCCAGTGCATCCCTTCATCATGTGACTAAAGCATCAGATCCAGTGCATCCTTTCATCATGTGACTAAAGCATCAGATCCAGTGCATCCCTTCATCATGTGACTAAAGCATCAGATCCAGTGCATCCCTTCATCATGTGACTAAAGCACCAGATCCAGTGCATCCCTTCATCATGTGACTAAAGCATCAGATCCAGTGCATCCCTTCATCATGTGACTAAAGCATCAGATCCAGTGCATCCCTTCATCATGTGACTAAAGCATCAGATCTAGTGCATCCCTTCATCATGTGACTAAAGCATCAGATCCAGTGCATCCCTTCATCATGTGACTAAAGCATCAGATCCAGTGCATCCCTTCATCATGTGACTAAAGCACCAGATCCAGTGCATCCCTTCATCATGTGACTAAAGCATCAGATCCAGTGCATCCTTTCATCATGTGACTAAAGCACCAGATCCAGTGCATCCCTTCATCATGTGACTAAAGCATCAGATCCAGTGCATCCTTTCATCATGTGACTAAAGTATCAGATCCAGTGCATCCCTTCATCATGTGACTAAAGCACCAGATCCAGTGCATCCCTTCATCATGTGACTAAAGTATCAGATCCAGTGCATCCCTTCATCATGTGACTAAAGCATCAGATCCAGTGCATCCCTTCATCATGTGACTAAAGCACCAGATCCAGTGCATCCCTTCATCATGTGACTAAAGCACCAGATCCAGTGCATCCCTTCATCATGTGACTAAAGCATCATCAGATTCATCAACGTCAGGATCATGTGAAGCTCAACAACTGTTAGTCCAGATATCTGTAATGTTTTCTCAGGATTTATATTCATGTCTTGACTTTCTCTGAGTGAATCTTTAGTTAGTAAGTAACATCTCAGCCTAACAGTGTATTTGTGTCGTGTGATAGAAAAGCATAAACCACTGATCAAGGCAGGCGTGAAGTCTAATATGGAAAGGCCAGGAGTTTATGTTGTGAAAGGTTGTGTCGCAGGAAAACAGCATAAGATCAGTCCCAGAGAAGCAGCAGCTGAAGATCATCTGATCCCACAAGAACACACATCTTCACATCTGAGACAGAAAAGAGGCTGGATGGATATTTTGTGAATGTTTAAAGGCTGAGGAAACACATGTAGCTTTTCTCAATCTTGAGCTATTAAACAACTCTGTGTGTGTGTGTGTGTGTGTCTGCGAGTGTGAGTGTGTCTGTGTATGTGCGAGTGTGTGTGTGTCTGTGTGCGAGTGTGTTTGTGTGTGTATTTTGTAAATGTTTAGAGGAAACACATGTAGCTCGAGTCTCAATCTTGAGTTTTGAAGCGAGTCTAACTCATTTCCTCACTCATTTTGTAGCTTGTATTTTAAAGGTGCAGTGTGTAAGTTTTAACAGCATCTAGTGGTGAGGTTGTGAATTGCACCCAACAGAACAGGAAGTGATGTCGTCGTCTGAGACAGAATGTTCTCAAGAATAGTGAGGTCCATATTTCAGCGTTAATAATGCACACACAGGAGACGTTTGTTTGGTCTCTATAAAGTTTAATTGAAGACTGAGTTGAATGAAGCCGGTAATAATCACTGACAGGTTAGTCTAGTTAAAGAGTCTGACCTGTGCTTGAACTGAACCAATGAGTATGAAGATCAGTCCATTCAATCCCATCATGCATCTGGCCTCTGAGTAACTGCAGGCCGCTAAAGCTCAAGGCATCCATGCATTTGGCAAAACTCTCTCACGCAGAAGAAGATCAGGAGCAGAGGAACTCAGCGCTGCTTTACACCCGGAGAACACTTTACATCACCGCTTCGTTAAAACAAGACACTTCTGATCCTGATACGAGCCTTCCTCCTGATCAATAACACAAAATATACGTCTATCATCAGATGAACGGCCAAACATACCATCCGTTTATAAAGGAGTGAACAGAAGTCATGATTTCAGGACGGGGATGAATCAGTTTCATTGTTGAATCAGCGACACTGAATATAAACAGAAATGCTCATTAAAGTTAGCGGCGTAGCGACTGTTACAAACATTATTCTGAAAATAAAACGCAGTTAAATGACATTCATCACGAATCACCTGCGAACGACAGAATGATACAGTCAAAACAAAAGCGTTTGTGCTCAAGAATCACCGAATCTGTTCATCACATGATCATCATATTCATACGCCGTCTCGTCTGAAACACAAACGCATTCGTTTACATCAGCTGATCACACTTCATTAGTGAAAACACACACGTCCACTTCATTCAGACGCTCGCGCTCCAAAGCACAAATCATAGTTAAAAAAATCTAGAGGTATGCTAATATAAAAACAGGTACGATACCGAATAGACCAATATCTATATAAATTATTGCATATATAATAATCCAGTAAAAGTGAAAGAATTGTTGCTTTGCTTTGACTGTATCCGTCACAGAAATAAGAGAAAGCCACTGATCTGACGACGACATAAAGACGAACATGAGACGCTCAGACGCTGATCCGTCACCGCTGAACCTCACAGGAAGTCTCGCAGCGGCACTTCCTGTGGCAGATCCTGCTGGGCCAATCAGAGAGTGAGATGTTGTAAGGCATATTGAACTGACATTGAACACACGTTCTGTCCCGAATCTTCAGTCCGGATGGACTCGGGAACATGAGCGTGTTTCATCCGTGAGAGTTTGTTGAATCAGGATGAATCTACATTCAGAGAATCAAACTCAACAGAGCCGCGAGGATCAGCGAGGAGAAGAAGCCGAGAGACGGAGACGCCAGAGCCGCTGCACCTGCACACACACACACACACACACACATTAGAAAACTTCATAGATGAATCGACTTTGTATTATAATAAATTAACTTTACATAATGAACTCAATCAACACAGTACTGAACTGATTCATACTGAACTGAACTGAATCAACATTAAACTGAGTTGAATCAACACTGACTCGGTTCAGTATTCACATTTTCAGACTCAGATTCAGTTCACGGAGTTGAGTATGAGCACCTGGTAGCTAGTTTCCCCTTACTGGCCCAACCGGACCTGGTTCCCCGAACTGATGCTCCTCCCATGCCCATTGCTCTCAGGGAGGACCTCCTCTCCCAGGGACGGGCCACCGTACGGCACCCGCGTCCAGACCTCTGGAACTCCATGTCTGGTCCCTGGACGGGGAGGTTCTAGGTGATCTACCACAAGCAGTCGTAGACACCATCTGCGAGGAACGCTTACGCTCTGAAGTGGAACCTGTTCGTTGACTGGTGTTCTTCTACCGAACTCGGTACTTTTAATGGCACCAACCAAAGTACGCTGGCACTACCGAGTACCGATTCACATTAAATACCGTTGGGTAACGGCACCGAATTTCATTAAAATGTGAACGGTACCAACCCTACCGAGAAGCCCCCCGAGATGTTGGATCTGTGCTGTGCTTTCTGCAAGAGGTGCTGGAGCGAGGGCTGTCTGCCTCCACCCTCACACTGTGTGCCTCTGCCTCCACCCTCACACTGTGTGTCTCTGCCTCCACCCTCACACTGTGTGTCTCTGCCTCCACCCTTACACTGTGTGTCTCTGCCTCCACCCTCACGCTGTGTGCCTCTGCCTCCACCCTCACACTGTGTGTCTCTGCCTCCACCCTTACACTGTGTGTCTCTGCCTCCACCCTCACGCTGTGTGCCTCTGCCTCCACCCCCTCACGCTGTGTGCCTCTGCCTCCACCCTCACGCTGTGTGCCTCTGCCTCCACCCTCACGCTGTGTGCCTCTGCCTCCACCCTCACGCTGTGTGCCTCTGCCTCCACCCTCACGCTGTGTGCCTCTGCCTCCACCCTCACGCTGTGTGCCTCTGCCTCCACCCTCACGCTGTGTGCCTCTGCCTCCATCCTCACGCTGTGTGCCTCTGCCTCCACCCTCACGCTGTGTGTCTCTGCCTCCACCCTCACACTGTGTGCCTCTGCCTCCACCCTCACGCTGTGTGCCTCTGCCTCCACCCTCACGCTGTGTGCCTCTGCCTCCATCCTCACGCTGTGTGCCTCTGCCTCCACCCTCACACTGTGTGCCTCTGCCTCCGCCCTCACACTGTGTGCCTCTGCCTCCGCCCTCACACTGTGTGCCTCTGCCTCCGCCCTCACACTGCGTGCCTCTGCCTCCGCCCTCACACTGCGTGCCTCTGCCTCCACCCTCACACTGCGTGCCTCTGCCTCCGCCCTCACACTGTGTGCCTCTGCCTCCGCCCTCACACTGTGTGCCTCTGCCTCCGCCCTCACACTGCGTGTCTCTGCCTCCACCCTCACACTGCGTGCCTCTGCCTCCACCCTCACACTGCGTGCCTCTGCCTCCGCCCTCACACTGTGTGTCTCTGCCTCCGCCCTCACGCTGTGTGCCTCTGCCTCCACCCTCACACTGTGTGTCTCTGCCTCCACCCTCACGCTGTGTGTCTCTGCCTCCACCCTCACACTGTGTGCCTCTGCCTCCGCCCTCACACTGTGTGTCTCTGCCTCCGCCCTCACACTGTGTGCCTCTGCCTCCACCCTCACACTGTGTGTCTCTGCCTCCACCCTCACACTGCGTGTCTCTGCCTCCGCCCTCACACTGCGTGTCTCTGCCTCCGCCCTCACACTGTGTGTCTCTGCCTCCACCCTCACACTGTGTGCCTCTGCCTCCGCCCTCACACTGCGTGCCTCTGCCTCCGCCCTCACACTGCGTGTCTCTGCCTCCACCCTCACACTGCGTGTCTCTGCCTCCGCCCTCACACTGCGTGCCTCTGCCTCCGCCCTCACACTGCGTGTCTCTGCCTCCGCCCTCGCAACTCGTTCAACACTCGAAGATGATCGGAATCGTTCCTGGCGCTATCCCAGTTACGGCGACACGTAACATCTCCTTCAGGGAACGAGGGTTACATATGTAAATGAGACGTTACACTGTAACAAGGACACCTTAAAATAAAGTGTAACCATTTTGTTATTTCTTTCAGTTAACTTTTACTTTATTTCAAGTAACGAAAGTGTCTTTGGTTGTTTGATTGAATTCAGTGTGATTCGCTCTGGATAAAAGCATCTGCCAAATGCATAGAAATATAATGACCAACTGCTCATGAATGCAAGTCACTTTTGTATAAATGAGCGTTTCAGGAAGACACGTTCTGCTGTCTGAGAGGACGCTGTACCTGGGATGCGCATGTGTGCCACGGCCCCGTCTCCGCCCTCGCTGTGAGCGCGCACCTCCACCAGGTAATCCTCCTTCATCCGCGGCAGATCGATGGACTGCTTCTCTGTGGTGTACAGCGTTCCGCTGGGCTGCCCCTCCTTCCGGTACAGGACCTGAGGGAGAACAGGGACAGGTCAAGAGCTGGACGTGTGAGTCGAAGCAGCAGCTTCTATCAGGAACACAGTCTTCAGGCTCCTCTGGCCCCTCCAGTGTTCCTGTAAGTCAACACTCATGTTCCTGGTCAGCTTGAGTCAGAATAACAGCGGCATCTGTTAATTTCTCTTCTCTGATGACGAGGGCGGGGCTATAACCTGTCACTCACATGAGATCAGCCAATAGCAAACAACAACCATCCAATCAATTCCCCACAGACACAATCAAGCCCGCCCACATCTGCTCGTTCCAGAAGCGTTTCACTCGATATACGACACAATAGAGAAGAGAAGATTAGCATAACTTCAGTTACATGACGACTTGGCCAGTAATTTTAGTTTTGAAAGGGCAGTAAACATGGATATATGACGTTATGGGCCCTATTTTAACGATCTGAAATGCAAGTATCAAGTGCGAAACGCAAGTAACTTTGTGGGCGGATCTCGACGTAAATCTAAATTGAGTTGTTCTGAAGTAGCTTCATTACTCATAGGTGTGGTTTGGGCGTAACGTGAAATAAACCAGTCAGAGCTTCATCTCACATTCCCTTTAAGAGCAGGAGCGCTTGTTCCATGGCGGATTGCTATTATAACGGCGGATTTGCCAGGAGTGGTTCACAGCCGAGGAGACCGGCGTTCTCGTCAGGGCCGTAAAACACAGAGAAGTGACATTGGGGATGGAGAAACACACCCAGATTAGCTTCGGTTAAACAGGCGTATGATAATTTGGGTAAATGTGTAAGCTAGATTTATGCCTATTTTTCACATCTTCATGGACACCACAATGATTTCCCTCATGTGGAATATTGTTCCTTGTAATAATGTATAATTTGCAAAAATGTCAATTGCTGCGTCTGTGTAGATGAGAGAAGCAAAGTGTGTGTGTGTTGTGCACACGCTACATTATGGCCAAGCATGCGCCCTTAAAATAGCCTCTGAATAACATGTCCAACGCGCCACTGACTTTAGACGAGGTTTCTCCTGGTCAGTGGCGGAATTGTTTTCTGAAACTGCAAAATAGCACCAGGGAACGTTTGCGCCGGATCACGCCTCCTCTCTTCACTGAACCGCCCCCGGGAGCACAAGTTCATTCCCTAATTTACTGACGTGCGTCTGTGGAGGGAAGAGTCCGCTGTGCGCGGGTGAGAAATAGGAATGAGACATGCGTCGCTGTACAAAGTCAGTTGCGCTGGGAGCGAGATAGGGCCCTTGTATATCTCAATGGCTTCTTAAAAAACCTAAAGCAATAACTACGATTATTCTGAATGACAGCAGGTCGAAATGTCAGGGTTTCAGCAGTGGAGGATTAAAGTTTGATTCCTGCCAGATTTACACTCAGAAAGCTGAAGTTTAAATTGATTATATACTGTATTGTAAAATGCACATGAGGGAACAACATATTTTTTTAGTATTGATTTCTGGTGACATCATTGGGATATTGATATGCATGTTTATCTGAAGGCAGAGTTTCTGACCTTATATCCGGCCACGTTGGACTCGTTGGCCAGCGCCTGCACCTTCTCCCAGCCGATGTTGATGGTCGTGCTGCTGTAGTGCTTCTTCGTGGTGAAGATCTTCGGAGGCTGACTGGGAGCTGAGGAACACCATCAGACCAGAGACCCGTCTCAAGCTCATACTTGGGCACACTGAGTTGTATGTACTCTGATTATATATATAATTTATTTTATTTTATTTTTTAGATTGACTGCACTTCTGACTCCTGGTCTTCATTCATCATATCTGGTCCTTGGGTCTTTAACTGTAAATCTACTATCGCCACAATACCCTACAATCTATATATCTATATATATATATATATATATGTGTGTGTGTGTGTATATTATTTTGACAATAAATACTGGTCTTTAGTACTGTGGACTGATAGTTCAGTGTCTGGTCAGTGTGGTCAGACTCACGGGCTTTCTTGGTGTGGATCTTGTGCCTCTGGCTGGCGGGTCCGTACCCGGCGCCGTTATACGCCCGCACCTCGATCAGGTAATGCGAGTCAGCTGTCATGTTGTCCAGGCGCGTGTGGTTCTCTCGACTCTGCACCGGAACCCACCGCACCGCCGCCTCGTTCTCCAGCGCCTCCCTCCAGTACCGGACCTGAGAGAGAACACGGGAGTTAACGCTGAGTTTAAAGGTGACACAGTAATATTAATCTCTGGTGTCCCCAGAATGTGTCTGTGAAATTTCAGCTCCAAATTCCCCCAGATCATTTATTATAGCTTGTCAAATTTTCCACTTTGTGTGTGTGAGCAAAAACACGAAGTTTGTGTGTGTCCCTTTAAATGCAAATGAGCTTTAGCTCCGCCTCCGTTCAGAAGAGGGCGGAGTCTTTACTCGAGCTTCAGAAACTCCGGCAATAACAGAACAGGCCAATCTCCCTCATCCAGAATCCCAGTATAACCAGTAGCGAGTGCAGCCTTACGGAGAGACTCAGGAAGAGCTTCTGAATGTTAGCGGAGACATTTCTGTAGTTGTTGTGGAGTTACACTGATCATCTCATCATCATGTTTAACTTCTCCACAAGTGTCCACAGTTCCTGAGGTCTTTATAAGACAGCGGAGACATGTTCTGGTCAATAGTGTTCAGTGCTCGTCTGAGCTCAACCACAGAACAGCTTCAGGCTCTGCTGGATCTTCATCAGTGCGTTAGAACTGGTCTCTGTTGGCGCGTGTGGAACCAAATGTCGGCTGGTGTGTGTAAACGTGCAGATTAAGGGCCGGGAATATTATAATAAGATCCTCTTCATACGTCAGAAGGAGAGCGAAATCTGATCGGATTATTTTATAACATGCTCCCAGAGAAAGACTCACCAGAACACAGTTACTGGGTTTCACTTTTCATGTTTTCTGGACTAGTAGAAGCACCGGACCCGATTACAGCACTGACACACGGGAAAAGTCATACTTTCTTGATATGTCCCGTTTAACAGAGGACAGTGTGTGACGGGCCGGTCAGTACCTGGTAGCCCTGGACGTTCTGCACCGGCATCCAGGACACCACGGCTTGAGTGGCCGACAGCGCTCTGGCCTCGGCGATGATGGGAGCGTCTGCCGGAACTGAGACACACACACACACACACCAGTCAGAACTTCTACACCTGCGTTACCTGTGCGAGTCTGACGCAGCGCAGTCACTCACCATCCTGCGCCGACTCGATGAAGGCGCTGAGGCTGAACGGACCCTCGCCCTGACTGTTGAAGGCCTTCATCTTCACCTCGAACCTGCTGGACGGGGGGATTTTGGGGTCTTTGTGGACGTACTTCCGGGCCTGTGGATCGGTGACCGTCACCCGCAGCCACTCGGGGTCGTTCTGAGGCTTGAAGGCGATGATGTAGCCGAAGTTACTGCCGTAGTAGTACTGCGACTGGACCGGCTGCGGACCAGAACCACATCAGAACCAAAACCACATCAGAACCAAAACCACATCAGAACCAGAACCACATCAGAACCAGAACCACATCAGAACCAGAACCACATCAGAACCAAACCACAACACGGCTCAGCTGCTTATTCACACTTATTCATTTTATGAAATGTTATGTAATTTACATATGCAAATTAGGCATTATCTAATTAAATATGCACTCATTTCCAGATCAGAAATCTGACCATTGGATAAAGCCAGGTTTGTTGATATATTAAAGGTTTTTCCAGAGGGGATTTTGTCTTTGTCTCACTCAGTCTAACCCTCGACAGACAGAACAACTGTTCTATAAATCAGGCAAATCATACATGCACAAACCTTTAGGATATAGATATGAATAAAACTGTAAAATGTTGTGTGTGTGAAGCTGCTCACCGCCTTCACAGACTGAAATCTACAGACGCTAACAGATCAAGTGCACTAAAATAAACACTTGGATGTTTTCTTTCACTAGTCTGAAAGAAGACAAGTTATAAAAGCAAAACAGTTATTTCACCAATAACAATAAACTGTTTTTTGTTGTTGTTTGTTTCAGTTTTAGCCAGCTGTCACTCACATGAGATCCACCAATAGCAAACTACAACCAACCAATCAATTCCCCACGGACAAAATCAAGCCCCGCCCACATTTGCTCTTGTTCCAGAAAGAATTGAAGATGAGTGTCAGATGACAATGACAGGAGAAAGTGTGTTTTGCCGTTATTCAGAGAGACTGCGGTTGATGATAATGTGAGCTCTGGTACCGTCCATGTGATGGTGAGCTCGCGACTGGCTCCGCCTCCTCCACCGATGTCTGACGGAGCCACGACCGGCCCTACAGAGAGAGAGAGAGAGAGAGAGAGAGAGAGAGAGAGAGGGAGTCAAACACTACATACATGACAATGTTCATATGTTCATATATATATATATATATATATATATATATATATAATTTTTTTCCTCTTCTTTATGTATTGATGTTGTTTGTGATTGTAAAGCACTTTGGGCAACCTGTGTTGTATTAAATTGTGCTATACAAGAATAACAAAGAAAGAAAGAAAGAAAGAAAGAAAGAAGAAAGAATTCTCAGTGTTAGAGGTTTAATCACATCAATGTCAGCAAAAAAACCAAGGTCCAAACGAAGCTCATAAAATAGTCATGATGATAATCACAATCACATAACTTGCTGAATTACCAATATAAACTCTACTGGAATGAAATCAATTCGTTTGAAATGATATCTCATGACTGATCAAAAATACTATGAAACTTAGTTTTGAATAAAATTTATGAAACTTAAATATTATTCTCTAACACAATAACATCAATGTTACTCGATTGTTTTCAAATGTTTTCAAAAAATATATACTTATTGTACTAGTAATGAAAAAGATGTTGCACTGGTTGACCAGTAGGTGGCAGCAGAGGGAATGTAGGGTTGTAGTTCATATAGCCTCAGACCCAAGGGTGCAGGGATTTGTATTATTTTGAAGTACCCCCGGACGCCGCCATTGGCTAACGGAACCCCACCTGCAGTTAGCATCCCATTGACTCCCATTCATTTTGGCGTCACTTTGACAGCGAATAACTTCACATCTGAGGCATTTAAAGACTCCATTTGTCCATTATTTAATTCTAAAGAAACACGAAAATGTATAAAAGGCTCCATTACCTTGTAGCTTACGTTATGGCCCTGTAGAAGCAGTTTTTGTAAAAGTAAGCTAACGATTGCGTCACAGCCACGCGACTCTCTGTCGCACAGTAGAGAATTACCGTATGGACAGGAGGAGAAGCTCGAGGGCGATCGGGAGGACGTCGAGGCAAAATGACAAAGTAATTAATCAGAACACCTACAAAATGTTTCTCCTGCTCCAAGATCATGGACAGCTCCTACTCACACTCTCCGTCTCTGCAAGTTTCGGAAGGTAATGATTCAGATTGATCTTGGCACAGCTACTAGAAGACAGACGGGTTGCTCACGTCACATCTACGTCGTCGAGCTCAGTTTGAGTCTGCGCAGTACGCTCGACCCCCAGGAAGTAAGATTTTCTAATTGGCTTCACTTTGTCTCCGTTGAATCCAATGGGGTCACTGTGTCCATTTCTTTTACTGTCTATGCTCAGACCTAGACGGATGGCTGAACGTCTGATGCATTTGGCACACTTTTCTGGAAACACTTCAGGAGTTTGGAAGTCGCGATCTGATTGGTTGAATTCTACAGGATGTCCGGGAGACGTGTGTGTCACGTTCTTTATCAGTACTCCTGGAAACAAATGCTGTGACGCCAAATCCCCTCGTGGAACAAGTAAGCCGTTGTTTACAACTGTGACAATGAGCGCTTACCAGGATCAACGAAACGCGGGATTTTCAAAAGTATGTGAAGTTTGCTTTCATTGTTGCTGTAAACTTACACAACTTTCTTTTAATTTTATCATTTTACATTTTACTGTTTAATGATTTAATGTTATCATTTTTTTACTGTTTAATGTTATTTTTCAGAATTATTTTTCTTTATTAATTTTCATAATAATTTGTATAATGTATTTTGTGAGGTCAGAGAATGTTGTACATGTGGAGAGATATGGGATGAGCTATATTTTGCATAGAAGTATGTGTGCAATGTTTATTTCCAAGTTAGTATTTTTTGTATGGTTTTACTTTCAGTTTTAGTTACATATAATAACCATACTCATGTTTACTCACAGCATTCAGTCTGAAAGTGTGTGTTGGATATGGGAAAGAGGTTAAATATATTTTACTAAAGTATTTTGAGACTAATTTAACTCAAGTCTGAAAACAAAAGTCTGCAAAAAATCACGACCCACATGATCACTACAGAAATAACAAAATCCAAAACAACAAATAAATTATGCATATTATGACAGTGTTTAATAATTGACCAAATTTGGTTCCTGCACTAAAAACTATGGATTTTTTTTAGTATGTTTAATGTACCGCTTCCTGTTCAAAGCAAAGCCGAACGCAAAAGGATCTTGTAGTGGTGTGGTGTAAGTAAGTAATTTTAATTTATAAAGCACATTTCTAATACCCCGGGGGAGCTGGCTCCACAAACATGGGGAAGCAACTGCAAAAGCTCTATCATCCCTGTTTAAGCCATGAGTGCGGCACAAGCAGGAGCCCTTTGTTTGAGGATCTCAGTGACCTTTGAGCTGAGTATGGCTGTAGTTATATAGGTTGGGGCGAGCCCATTAAGTGCCTTAAAAACAAACAATAAAACTTTAAACTGAATCCTAAAAGGAACTGGGAGCAAATGCAAGGAGGCCAAAACGGGGGTGATGTGCTCGCGCCTCCTAGTGCCAGTTAAAAGACGCGCTGCTGCGTTTTGTACTAACTGCAAACGTCTAAGTGATGATTGTGGGAGGCCAAAGTAGAGGGAATTACAATAATCCAGCCGTGATGTAATAAAGGCATCGATAACTTTCTCAAGATCGTTAAAAGACAGGAATGACTTCAGGCGGGAAATCATTCTAAGCTGGTAGAAACAACAGAACTGATCTGTTTGTCAAGGCAGAGTTCTGAGTCAAGTGACCTAAATTTTGGTGGTAATTGAAGGCACAAGATGAAGATGAGGGAATATCCTCACGCCGTGATGAAAAAGTGTAGGTGGCAGTGATGAGGCGGAGGCTTAGGTGGAGGGCGTGGAGCTGGTGACGGATGGTGATGAGGAGGAGCCTGTGGAGTTGCCAACCATGGTGGAGCCGACAGTGCGAGGACCCAGGAGTCCAGAGAAAGGGGGCGTACTGAACCCTGGGGCCGATCGGTGGAGGCGGAACCATGGCGAGTGGTGGAGGAACCGGTGGAGCGGAGAGGCTGAAGGACCAGGGCGACATCGCAGGTTTGGAAGACTGGCGTTGAGCTGCTGGCTCGCGGGACTGAGGCGGTGACGGGGACTCGGATGACCGGGGCGACGATGTGGCGAGCCAGGATGACGGGGAGGTCAGAGAAAGGGAGGAGCCCGATGAAGCCGTAGGGGTGCAGGGAGAGGGAGAGGGGGAGGGGGTTTCCGGGCAGACGGGCCGCGGAGGGAGCGGTGATCCGAGGCGATGGTGACGGGCTGACAGGCCGAGGTGGAGATATGGACCTGGAGGCCCGAAGTGTAACGGGGGACTCGGCCTCACGCCAAGCTGGTGGAGGGGAAGCCCGAGGCACAGAGGATGAGCCGCACGGAGTGAGCCGAGGAGCTGGACCACACCAGTGGTGCCGACGGACCAAGGGGACTGGCCATGACCAGCGATGGAGACGGGATGAGGACAACATGCAGGGATACGGGCAGAAGACTTCCAGACGGGACCTGAGAAGATGATGATGACTCGAGGGTGGGGACTTGGATTCACGGACCACAGGTCTATTAGGTCCAGGTCCGCTCCTGGCTCTGAGGTGGACTGACCTGTCTTCGTCAACTCCGGGGCCTTGATGTTCTTCGGCTCTGGTTCCTCGATGATCTCCGTGGGCGCCTCGGCTCGCTGGCTGTGAGGGTGATGCTTCCGGAGGCCCCAGGCCAGGAACCCAAGCCACTTACGGTTCTCCGGGAGGAGGAGGAGTCACAGCGCTGGTGAGTCAATATTTTTTCTTTTTCTCTTTGAGAGGTCGGTTCTTCTGTAACGGTGTGGTGGCAATTGAAGGCGCAAGATGAAGATGAGGGTATAACACATTGTTTACTTATAAACCTCAGGCAGAACCACAGCTAACATTAACGAGAACCGACAAGGGACTATGAACAGAACAGGGAGTATAAATACACAGGATGAAATGAGGAAACTAACTAGACACAGGTGGAGGAAGATGAACTAATCAGGGCCTAACGAGAACAGGTGCAGACAGACAGAACATAACTGTGGCAGATCTGGGGTCAGTGAAGGGCAGACGGGACTCACGGGCTTCTCTGGTGGTGATGCGGGGCGAGGCGTCACTCGGCGGGCCGGTGCCCAGTGTGTTGGTGGCCGTGACCCTGAACTCGTACTCCGTCCAGGGCGTCAGGTTCATCACTGTGGCCATTTCTGCATTTCCCTCCACATTCACTGGAGCTGAAGACACAGAATCACTGCTTTAAATCCTAGTGCTCTAATGAAGATCATTAGCTACGTTTACATGGACACTTTTTGCTTCAATCTGAATGAATTCATTCTGATTGATGAATCAGAATGTAGTGTTTACATGAATGCTAAAAAAGTGATCGGGTTGATAAGCGTGTTCATATGTCACAAGCTTCTGATCGGGTTTAATCTTTTGACATGCGCACACTGCACGCATATACAGAGTTTCCTGCTGTTGTTGCACACACTAACCATCCTCCTTTTCTATGTTTTAAAAAGCAGACTTAATATTTATCTATTACGAGTCCTAATTATGCGCCGACGAGCACTGAACCGTTGAGCCGTGCTGCTTGTATCTATCACGCAGTAAAGCCCCTTCCCGTGCCCAAAACTGTGTGTTCTGTGGATGAGTCTGAGGCGAGGACTGTCCTGCTCCACTTCACAGACGACGAGTGCTAAGAGAATTTCAGAATGATGGGACACTCATTTATGACACTCATTTATGACACTCATTTATTCAACAGGAAAAACAGCTTGTTCAGGGCGTAACACGTCATTACGCTATTTCTACGGCATTGCACATGCACAGTCCTTTCAGTTTCAGTTTTCAATCCAATCGAGTGTTTATATGTCCTCTCAATCAGATTACAAAAGGAATGAAGCACCCCTTACAATCCGAATGAAATTTTAATCAGATCTGGCCAGTTCATTCTGATTGACGTGGTTACTTTACTTTTTTATTCTGATTGTGCTACTGGTCCGATTACAGTTGTATTATTGGGGTCCATGTAAACGCAGCTGGTGATTGATGTGGAACATGCAGTAGATGTGTCTGACGTTCTGACCGGTGGTAGCGTCTCTCCAGTCCTGCTCGTTCACGTCTCTGTACTGGATGCTGTATGTGGAGATGGGGCTCAGGTTATCGGTGCCGTGACTCCAGGTCACCCTCGCACTGCTGGCCGTCACCTCGTCCACACGCACTCCACCGGGAGGACCTGGGGGACCTGAGGAGGAGAGAGCCCGTGATACACACATCTCCTGAGGAGATCTCAACAATCTCTCAAACATTTGATTCAAGAGATCTCAAGAAGAACTCACGGTTTTCTCATCAAATGAGCATCCACAGCTCCAGACTCTTACTGGATGACCACTACTGACTCATATGGGTGTTTTTATTTTACTTCACTAAGTTTTAGCCATTTAGCACGAGCTGCACAATGTTTTGATGCTGACCAAACACTGTTGTCGTGCAAATGAACGGCCGTAACACATTAAAAGTTTTCTGTTTTCAGTTAAAACAGTGTCGTGTTAGCGGCCCCTAAGTTAATAACTAATGATCTTTGCAACGGAAGTGAATCAATCAAAACTAACTTTATCTGGACAATAACTTTATTCTAGAGCTGCTGTAAAGCCAAAACAATCTCTGTTACTTTAATTTCGTATTATCACTGTAAAGCTGCTTTGAAACAATCTATATTGTTAAAAGCGCTGTATATATGAAGGTGACTTGACTTGACTAATATATCATCCAATAAGAGAGTTCCAGTGGCCTGACGCATTCACTGTTTTTCTGTCGCTCGATGTGTGCAGTAAAGCATTCTGGGATACGGGAAACATCAGGTTTATCCCGTCTCACCTCGGACCACCAGCTCTGCGGCGGCCGTGACGTTGTCCACCGGCGTCTGAGCCATACAGGCGTATCGTCCCGCGTGTCTCAGCTGTGCGTTACTGATCAGCAGCTCTGAGCTCGACGCCCCAGCCTGACCGGCCTGATTCACATCCTGACCAACAACAATGTTTGATAAATACACAAGACCGTAACCATAAAGTGAATAAAGAGTCACCACAACTGTAACGACAAAGAGGAACGATATCGCTGGAATCAGTCTCAGAATGATTTTTTCAAGCTGATAAACAGTAAAAACATTGACAGCCAATCAGAATCCAAGCTGCTTTAAAGAACTTGAGCATTTAAAGCGACAGACGACAAAAATGCAGTGCTTATAATAAACAGAACATTTTCATGCATTGGTGTGAACGCTAATATAGTTATCATCATAGTTATTGTTACAGTTACACTAATCATAGTTGCGTTACAGTTATCATCATAGTTAACTGTTAGTTACATTAATCATAGTTAACTGTTACAGTTATCATCATAGTTAACTGTTACAGTTACACTAATCATAGTTAACGTTACAGTTATCATAATAGTTAACGTTAGTTACACTAATCATAGTTAACTGTTACAGTTATCATCATAGTTAACTGTTACAGTTACACTAATCATAGTTAATGTTACAGTTATCATAATAGTTAACGTTACAGTTATCATAATAGTTAACGTTAGTTACACTAATCATAGTTAACTGTTACAGTTATCATCATAGTTAACGTTACAGTTATCATAATAGTTAACGTTAGTTACACTAATCATAGTTAACTGTTACAGTTATCATCATAGTTAACGTTACAGTTATCATAATAGTTAACGTTAGTTACACTAATCATAGTTAACTGTTACAGTTATCATCATAGTTAACGGTCACAGTTACACTAATCATAGTTAACGTTAGTTATCATAATAGTTAACGTTAGTTACACTAATCATTAGGGGTGTAACGGTACGTGTATTCGTACCGAACCGTTTCGGTACAGGGCTTTCGGTTCGGTGCACGTGTGTACCGAATGACTGAATGCAATATTTTGTGTGGGAACATAGGTACATTTTCGTGTTTCCACACGAACATATTAAGTGGCGGAAGTCTCCGCGTTCAGCGCAAATCCCGCCCTGCAGCTGATTCTAATGTTTTTTCCTATTAGACATTCTCTGGTTTTACCCGTGTCTTACCCGTCGTCACTGTAACAATGAAATAGACTGCAGGGCGAAAAAAAGCTTTTCCGCTTCGTGTGCGCCGCCGCACTCTCCGTTCCGGCGCGCGCACGTGTGTGTGTGTGTGTGTGTGTGTGTGTCGTCGACGACCCGCTGCGCTCTCTGCTCAATGTTCGAGTCCGTGTTTGCGCTGCGCGTTCTGCTCTGTGGTTAACGGCCCAAACACTCCAATCATGTACCGATCACGCACTGGAAAAGCAAAGTCCGCTCAAATAAGGTGAAATTTCTCAGTAGTAACTTAGATTTCTGTTTGCTGAGCTGGTATAGTCATGCTGGCAACAATGGTAAAATGACCTGCTCTGATCACATGCTCTGGTAATAATAGCTTTGTACTATAGCTTTGGACTATATTTTATTTTGATAATTATTAAAAAAGTGGAAAAAAAAAATCTTAAATTGATTATGTTGATTGATTATTGAAAAATAATAATACATTAATATATTTGTTTAATATTTTAATATAGGGCTATTTTCTGTTCCTGCACTGTAATCCTAGTTATTTATTTATATTTTTCATTATATTTTATTATGTGATATTGGTTTGAGACTGAGAGTATTTTATTTAGTGGAGAACTTTGCAGCAGTATTTTATTTCTTATTCTTTTTTATTTTATATCTATTTTATTATATTTTATTAAAAAGTGTTTAAAAAAGTGTAAACAACTTGTTAAAAAAAGTTTATAGTAATAAACAACCTGCAGTTTAATGTTTGCATTTCTTTCCCTTACTGTACCGAAAATAAACCGAACCGTGACTTTAAAACCGAGGTACGTACCGAACCGTGATTTTTGTGTACCGTTACACCCCTACTAATCATAGTTAATGTTACAGTTATCATCATAGTTAACGGTCACAGTTACACTAATCATAGTTAATGTTACAGTTATCATAATAGTTAACGGTCACAGTTACACTAATCATAGTTAACGTTACAGTTATCATAATAGTTAACGTTAGTTACACTAATCATAGTTAACTGTTACAGTTATCATCATAGTTAACGGTCACAGTTACACTAATCATAGTTAACGTTACAGTTATCATAATAGTTAACGTTAGTTACACTAATCATAGTTAATGTTACAGTTATCATCATAGTTAACGGTCACAGTTACACTAATCATAGTTAATGTTACAGTTATCATCATAGTTAACTGTTACAGTTACACTAATCATAGTTAACTGTTACAGTTATCATCATAGTTAACGGTCACAGTTACACTAATCATAGTTAAAGTTACAGTTATCATAATAGTTAACGTTAGTTACACTAATCATAGTTAACTGTTACAGTTATCATCATAGTTAACGGTCACAGTTACACTAATCATAGTTAACGTTACAGTTATCATAATAGTTAACGTTAGTTACACTAATCATAGTTAATGTTACAGTTATCATCATAGTTAACGGTCACAGTTACACTAATCATAGTTAATGTTACAGTTATCATCATAGTTAACTGTTACAGTTACACTAATCATAGTTAACGTTACAGTTATCATAATAGTTAACGTTACAGTTATCATAATAGTTAACGTTAGTTACACTAATCATAGTTAATGTTACAGTTATCATCATAGTTAACGTTAGTTACACTAATCATAGTTAATGTTACAGTTATCATCATAGTTAACTGTTACAGTTACACTAATCATAGTTAACGTTACAGTTATCATCATAGTTAACGTTAGTTACACTAATCATAGTTAATGTTACAGTTATCATCATAGTTAACTGTTACAGTTACACTAATCATAGTTAATGTTACAGTTATCATCATAGTTAACGGTCACAGTTACACTAATCATAGTTAATGTTACAGTTATCATCATAGTTAACTGTTACAGTTACACTAATCATAGTTAAAGTTACAGCTATCATAATAGTTAACGGTCACAGTTACACTAATCATAGTTAAGGTTACAGTTATTGTTATATTGAACAATACAGTTATTGTTATAGTTATCGTTATAGCTATTGTTACAGTTCTCACAGTTCTTGTTATAGTTATCATAGTTTTTATTAGAGTTATCATTACACTTATTGTTATAGTCGACACTGTTATAGTCATCATTTTAGTAACCGTTACGGTTTTTAATATAGTTACAGTTATGGTTCTCGGAGTGAACAGGCCTTAAGGTCTGCTATTAAATTAAATCAATATATATTAAATGCTTGTTATCAGTATTAGACTGAAGTTCACCATCTTGTGCTCGTAATGCTCTCTGTCTCGGTCGAAGTCGATGACGTGCTCGTCGAGGGACCAGATGAAGGTGAGGTCAAGGGTCGGGTCATGTGACGCCGCACACTCCATCCTGGCGCTCTGGCCCGCGCTGATGTCAGCGTTCGACGGGGCCAGAGTGATCTTAGTGGCGTCTGAGGAGAGAGAGAGAGATCAACTCATCTGAACACAGACGACTCACAGCGACAGACAGGAGGTTCAACAGGAGGCGAATCGAACGGCTCTTGTGTATTGATCACAGTATCATCATTATAGTTACCGTTACAGTTATCATCATTATAGTTACCGTTACAGTTACAGTTATCATCGTTATAGTTACCGTTACAGTTATCATCATTATAGTTACCGTTACAGTTATCATCGTTATTTACAGTTATCATCGTTATAGTTACCGTTACAGTTATCATCATTATAGTTACCGTTACAGTTATCATCGTTATAGTTACCGTTACAGTTATCATCATTATAGTTACCGTTACAGTTATCATCGTTATATAGTTACGTTACTGTTATCATCATTATAGTTACCGTTACATTTATCATCATTATAGTTACCGTTACAGTTATCATCGTTATAGTTACCGTTACAGTTATCATCATTATAGTTACCGTTACAGTTATCATCGTTATAGTTACCGTTACAGTTATCATCGTTATAGTTACCGTTACAGTTATCATCATTATAGTTACCGTTACAGTTATCATCGTTATAGTTACCGTTACAGTTATCATCGTTATAGTTACCGTTACAGTTATCATCATTATAGTTACCGTTACAGTTATCATCGTTATATAGTTACGTTACTGTTATCATCATTATAGTTACCGTTACATTTATCATCATTATAGTTACCGTTACAGTTATCATCGTTATATAGTTACCGTTACAGTTATCATCATTATAGTTACCGTTACAGTTATCATCGTTATATAGTTACGTTACTGTTATCATCATTATAGTTACCGTTACAGTTATCATCGTTATAGTTACCGTTACTGTTATCATCGTTATAGTTACCGTTACAGTTATCATCGTTATAGTTACCGTTACAGTTATCATCATTATAGTTACCGTTACAGTTATCATCGTTATATAGTTACGTTACTGTTATCATCATTATAGTTACCGTTACAGTTATCATCGTTATAGTTACCGTTACAGTTATCATCATTATAGTTACCGTTACAGTTATCATCGTTATATAGTTACGTTACTGTTATCATCATTATAGTTACCGTTACAGTTAACTGCTAGAAAGCCTGGTCAGAAAGATTGAAGGCCATTCAGTCTGTCACACACACACACACACACACACACACACACACACACACACACACACACACACAGAGGTGCTCTGGGTGGTTGCTAAAGTGTTGCTATGTGGTTGCTATGGTGAACAGGACGTGTGTGTTGTGTTTCCATGTCGTACCCGTGACTAACAGCGATCCGGTGCTGTTCGCTCGGCCTCGGTCGTTCTCTGCGAAGCACGTGTATCTGCCCTCGTCTGATTTAGTGACGTTGAGCAGCTCTAAACTCCCGTCCGGCCAGATGAAAACCCTGCATGAGACAGGAAAGGCTTTATTTGAGCAGGACGTGACGCGAGCCAAGTCAAGTCAAGTCAAGTATCCTTTATTTATACAGCGCTTTTTACAACACAGGGTGTTTCAAAGCAACTTTACAGAGATAACAAGAAAATAATGAAACAAAGTTTGTTTCTAGAAGAAAGCATCACAGATGACCTCTGACCTGCTGGAGTTGTGCAGGAGCTCGGTCCCTTTGCTCCAGGAGATGCTGGGTCTCGGAGCCGCTCTGGGTCTGCAGTCGAACACCACACGGCCGTTCCTGGCCCCCAACAGCTTCACTCTCACTGGGTTCCACTCGAAGGACGGAGCGCCGGCTGAGAAAACAACACGACACACACACAGTCAATGGAGGAACATCAGAGCCCTACAGCTCCCGATGACCTCTGACCCGCTAAACCACTAAACCAATCAGAGCTGAGCTCACCGAACACGCGGAGCTCGGCGTTGGCGTAGATCACGCCGTGACGGTTCTCAGCGATACACTGATACATGCCCGAGTCCTCAAACGCCAGATCTGTGAAGCGCAGCTCGTGGTTCTTGGCGTACTGATGGAGAGAAGAACAGATTCATCCGTCAACACTCAACGCTCTCATTAATAACACACCATCAACATCATATTCCTATTGCTTATCATCAGCCTCTGAGAAGCAGCTCGTAAAACTGTACAATAACATTATAACAAACATAATAGTTTTCAATTAAGAATTTAGAAAAAACGTACAAATAATTTGCACTGTATATATATATATATATATATATATAAACAATTTAATAATTGATTTGATTAGATAAAAACAAGATAAAAAATGGGAAAAAAAATTAAACAGTTAAATTAATAAATAATGCAGTACAAATCCATAATTTAATGCAAATTAATTCTAATAAATAAATAAAATATTATATTTTTGCTGTTTTTAGTTTTTTATTTAGCTGTTTTTTATTTTATTTAATCAAATTAACTAAAATATATATATATATATATATATATATATATATATATATATATATATATACTGTATATATAAACAAAAAAAACTAAAAACAGCTAAATTAATAACTGATGCCATACAAATCCATTTTTTAATGTTAATTAATTCTAATAAGTAAATAAATAAAGTATTTGATTATTTATTAATTGATAAAATATTATAAAATAAAAACAATAATACAAAGTCATGAAATTAAAATAAAATATCAAAAGTTAATATAAATACTGTGAAGACACTGATGATCTGTCTGGCATTATTATTCCGTCAGAAGTCATGTTTGAATAGCATTCTGCAGGTCGCTGGTCGCTAACACACTTCAGGTGTTTGCATGAGCACCATCTGCTGTGACTTATGTAACCAGGAGCATGATGGGAAGGCCTCGCTCCAGACGGGAACACAGCCAGCCTTCGAACTCCACACACACACTCAGTCATTACACTGGTCAACTTCAGCAGTTCACAAACGCATTTTACTGATCTGGACGCTTCCTGACATCTTTACTGACAGCAAACTGGGAAGATCACGATTCCTGCAGCTCTGAGAGCAGAGGATGACGACGGGAAGGATAGATTCATGTGTTAAACACTGATGCAGGATCAGTCACTCGTTTGCCAGAAGCACGACAGCTCCTGCTCACAATGATCCGAGTTTAAATGCCAGACCAACAGTTCGGACTCTGGAGTGTCATCAGTTCTGCTGTAATAAAGCCGTACCATTCGCCCGTTCTTCAGGAAGTGCACGTGGGGTTTGGGTTTCCCGCTGGACACACAGGACATGATGTAATCGCCTCCGATGTCCCTCTCCGAGCTGCGGATCTTCTCCACCCATTCAGGAGCTCCTGAGAGACACACACACACACACGCACACGCACGCACGCACGCACGCACGCACGCACACACACAGGACCATTTGTTATGTTTTTTTGTGTGTCATTCAGTGTTGGGGAAAGTTACTTTGAAAAGTAATGCATTACAATATTGCATTACTCCCCAAAAAAGTAACTAATTACTTAGTTGGGTACAGTAGAGTACAGTCGAGGTAGAGTACAGTAGAGTACAGTAGAGTACAGTCGAGGTAGAGCACAGTAGAGTACAGTAGAGTAGAGTACAGTAGAGGTGGAGTACAGTAGAGTACAGTCGAGGTAGAGTACAGTAGAGTACAGTAGAGGTAGAGTACAGTAGAGTACAGTAGAGGTAGAGTACAGTAGAGTACAGTGGAGGTAGAGTACAGTAGAGTACAGTAGAGGTAGAGTACAGTAAAGGGGAGTACAGTAGAGGTAGAGTACAGTACAGTAGTGTACAGTAGAGGTAGAGTACAGTAGAGTACAGTAGAGGTAGAGTACAGTGGAGTAGAGTACAGTAGAGTACAGTGGAGGTAGAGTACAGTAGAGTACAGTAGAGGTAGAGTACAGTAAAGGGGAGTACAGTAGAGGTAGAGTACAGTACAGTAGTGTACAGTAGAGGTAGAGTACAGTAGAGTACAGTAGAGGTAGAGTACAGTACAGTAGTGTACAGTAGAGGTAGAGTACAGTAGAGTACAGTAGAGGTAGAGTACAGTAGAGGTAGAGTAGAGTACAGTACAGTAGTGTGCAGTAGAGGTAGAGTACAGTAGAGGTAGAGCACAGTAGAGCACAGTAGAGGTAGAGTACAGTAGAGTGCAGTAGAGGTAGAGTACAGTAGAGGTAGAGTACAGTAGAGTGCAGTAGAGGTGGAGTACAGTAGAGGTGGAGTACAGTAGAGGTAGAGTGCAGTAGAGGTAGAGTACAGTAGAGGTAGAGTACAGTAGAGTGCAGTAGAGGTAGAGTACAGTAGAGGTAGAGTACAGCAGAGGTGGAGTACAGTAGAGGTAGAGTGCAGTAGAGGTAGAGTACAGTAGAGGTAGAGTACAGTAGAGTGCAGTAGAGGTAGAGTACAGTAGAGGTAGAGTACAGTAGTGTGCAGTAGAGTACAGTAGAGGTAGAGTACAGTAGAGGTAGAGTACAGTAGAGTACAGTAGAGGTAGAGTACAGTAGAGGTAGAGTACAGTAGAGTGCAGTAGAGGTAGAGTACAGTAGAGGTAGAGTACAGTAGTGTGCAGTAGAGGTAGAGTACAGTAGAGGTAGAGTACAGTAGAGCACAGTAGAGGTAGAGTACAGTAGAGGTAGAGTACAGTAGAGGTGGAGTACAGTAGAGTACAGTAGAGATAGAGTACAGTAGAGGTAGAGTACAGTAGAGTACAGTACAGTAGTGTGCAGTAGAGGTAGAGTACAGTAGAGGTAGAGTACAGTAGTGTGCAGTAGAGGTAGAGTACAGTAGAGTACAGTAGAGGTAGTGTACAGTAGAGCACAGTAGAGGCAGAGTACAGTAGAGGTAGAGTACAGTAGAGGTGGAGTACAGTAGAGGTAGAGTACAGTAGAGGTAGAGTACAGTAGAGGTAGAGTACAGTAGAGGTAGAGTACAGTAGAGGTAGAGTACAGTAGAGGTGGAGTACAGTAGAGGGGAGCACAGTAGAGTACAGTAGAGTACAGAAGAGGTAGAGTACAATAGAGCACAGTAGAGGCAGAGTACAGTAGAGGTAGAGTACAATAGAGCACAGTAGAGGCAGAGTACAGTAGAGGTAGAGTACAGTAGAGGTAGAGTAGAGTACAGTACAGTGGTGTGCAGTAGAGGTAGAGTACAGTAGAGGTAGAGTACAGTACAGTAGAGTACAGTAGAGTACAGAAGAGGTAGAGTACAATAGAGATAGAGTACAGTAGAGGTGGAGTACAGTAGAGGGGAGCACAGTAGAGTACAGTAGAGGTAGAGTACAGTAGAGGGGAGCACAGTAGAGTACAGTAGAGGGGAGTACAGTAGTGTACAATAGAGTGCAGTAGAGGGGAGCACAGTAGAGTACAGTAGAGGTAGAGTACAGTAGAGGTAGAGTACAGTAGAGGGGAGCACAGTAGAGTACAGTAGAGGGGAGTACAGTAGAGTACAGTAGAGGGGAGTACAGTAGTGTACAGTAGAGTGCAGTAGAGAGGAGTACAGTAGAGTACAGTAGAGGTAGAGTACAGTAGATGTAGAGTACAGTAGTGTACAGTAAAGGTTGTGTACAGTAGAGTACAGTAGATGGGTCATGTGACTCACCCTCCACGTGCAGGTGTGTTCTGTGCCAGTCTTTGCCTTTGGAGTTGTTGGCCTCACACTTGTACAGACCCTCGTCCTCATACTGTATATCATAGAGATGGAGGAGTGTTCCCGCCATACTGATGTCATGACGACGGGCCGGCAGCTCGCCATCCACCTTCCTCCAGTGAATCTGAGGGATGGGGCTGAACACACACACACACACACACACACACACACACTTGGTCTTGCTGGAATAGATCTGCTACGCTGCTGCTACAGTGCAAGTACCGAGACTTGCTACTGCCAGTACATTCACAGACAGTACTATGATCATGTAGGACGTGTGTAACGTGCAGCACGAAGCAGATCTACTCAGGTGGAGCTGGGGAAGGGGGAGGGTTTCTGAAAGTCATGCAGCAGCAACCAATCAGCTGTGCTAAGTAGATAACGACATGATTGCTACCAATCAGTGAAAGACCTATCAGCCGACAGCATTCAGAGTTTCATGCCAGAACTACGTAATTGTGTCAGTCAGCTATAGATGAAGAAACGGCTGGAGAGGATGAAGACCTGCAGGACGTTTATCATAACTCTCTGAACCTTAGAAACATCCAGCTTTCTAAAGGTTTTAAAAATGTTTCTTCATGGTTATGTGAACATAAAGGGAAAACTGCATTTCATCATTCTTCAATCATTATGGGCACATTACATTTGAATGTTCTCTGAACGTTCTGAAGCAAGGAGTAACATTTAAAAAGATGTTAGACGAATGTCCAACTAAAACATTTATGAAAAAACGCTTCATGAATGATGTTTAAATGTTAAAGGCCAGATAATCTGGAAAGAACGTTCTTTTAATGTTACTAGAAGAACGCTTGTTTGTAACGTTGAGAGAACGTTGAGAGAACCTTGCCAGAACGTTCCCTGTCAGCTGTGGATTCAGTATGCAAATATTACAGTGATGTCACTATAGAATGTTCAGTATTTAAAATAACATCAGTGTCGCTCAGTGGGAGATTTTCCCCATTTGAACTTTAAGAAGTTTATAAAGAGCACATCTAATGCTGAAAAGATGAAAAATGATGATGAAAACTGAAATATTTGCAGAACATTGCGCTGAATAATAAATCGTTTGAGAGAAATGATTGAAGCGGTGCTTTTGCAAACAGCAGAAATCTTGTGGTTGGCGTTTTTTCTTACTTTCCCAGCGCGAAGCACTCGAGCGTGACGTTCTGCCCCGCCAGCGCGAAGACGTCAGGAGATTTGACTTTGATGTCAGCGGGATATTTCCTCACAGAACCTGAAGGAGAGCAGATACGAGACTCTCTCAGTAGAGCTCCTGATCTGAGACTCAGAACACACTCATGATGTCGTGACAGTCACGGACGGCTGTAATCGTCACGGTCTCCAGCTGCAGTGCCCTTGAGAGCCACCAGAGGGCGCTCCACATCAGACTACTGTCATTCCCTCACAAACTACGTTTCCCATAACTCACTGCCCGGCCGGACTCATCATCCCTGACTGCATCCACCTGTGTCTCGTTACCCTGTCAGTCTCAGCCTATTTAAACCATGTGCACTCATTCATTCCCGGCAAAGTCTTGTTTAGTGTCACACTGCAATTCCATGCATTCTCCCGGTTTTCTTGGTTTCCTCTGTTTTTGCCTGTGCCCCTTTGCCCCTGTTAGGGTTTGGACTGATTACCCAGTGTTTATGACCTTTGCCTGTTTTCAACTACGATTGTGGATTACCCTTTCAATAAAACTGCATTTGGATTTGGATCCTCAACCTTCGTGTCTCGGAGCAGTTCGTGACAGTAATAACACACACACACACACACGATTCAAGAGCAGATGTAGTTTCACACTAGTGATTTCTGAGGAATTAAGGAATTAACGTTCACCAGCTGATTTATTTTGTATTGCAAGTTTCCTTAAATGTTATGCTTAAATAGTAATTAATAATAATTATGCACAACTTTGCATGCATTTCCAGAGAATATATCTGAACATTGGATAAAGCCAGGTTCAAAATTCCTGTTTGATTTTGTTGACATATTAGAGTTAAAGGTTTTTATAGAGGGGATTTTGGATTTCTCTCTTTATCACTCCATAAATCTAAAAAATACTATCAACAGATGGAAAAAAAATACATTTTCACCATGTTTTTAGGAATAAGATGTTATATAAATCAAGGCAAATGATATATGAACAAACCCCTCAGTAAAAACCTTCAGAATATAGATATTAATAAAACTGTAAATTTTGAAGTATGTAAGTTCTGAAGTGGAGAAAAAACTGATTTTATGAAAACAACCTTTAAAGATATTAATTAAAATCTACAGATGCAAATATAATATATATATATATATATATATATATATATATATATATATATATGAGTTGTTTGTACTGAGACATACTGTAAAGTGCAGAGCTCAAACTTTCTCTCCAGTTCTAAACCACATGTACTGAAACTGAACAGCAGAAAGGACTGATTTCAACTACTGAGTGATCAGAAACTCTGAACAAACACGCGTGTGAAAGCTTGAGCTGTTCGTCTGCTCATATTATGACAGATATGATTTCTTTAGGCAGATTATTTGAGCGTGAACAGACCTAAAATAATAACCAGCTCACTTCAGAAACCACAGACGGTGTGTTTTCTTTCTTCTGTCAGTTTGAACACTATAGAGTTTCTGCATCAGAAGACCTAACATCCTCTGCATGAGCAAATCATGTCGGAATAGCATTAGTGAAGACAGAGATATCTCTGCCAGCGCCTGTGTTCCCAGCATGCACTGGGAGACTCACGCTCGGCCACGGGCACCAGTGGGATGAACTTGCTGAAGACGCTCTTGGCGATGGACGGGCTGGAGACGAAGCAGGAGTAGTTCCCGCTGTCCGGCGCGCGCACCGTAGAGATGTACAGGTTCCCGGTGGACTGAGACACGAACCGACGCTTGTCCTGAGGAATGAAGTCCGGAAACTCGTTCAGGATCCAGCGGAAGGACAGGTCCTCTGCAGAGACAGGAAGTGACATCACACGCGTGTTACTAACGTGTCCGTCACACGCATCGATGACTGCAGACCGAAACTAATCTTTTCTACATCTCCAATTCTAGAAGTATGTAAACGGATGAAGATAAAAGAGTGTCTTGTGAAACCGTGTGTGTGAAGAAACAGAAAGATCTGTAAACTTCAGTTTGATGTTAAATGTCTCTGTATGTTGTATGAAAGTACAAAAAGGTTGCTATGGTAACTCTCTAAATTACTGGCAATATATATGGATTAACCCCCCCCCACACTTTTTTATTTTTATTATGTTATTATGATGTTGTTTACGATATGCTGCTTGGTCTTATTGTTATGGTGTTTAACAACGATAATATGGTAATGCCTGTTTGAAATGATTTAATAAAGTAAAAAAAAAAAAAGAGAGAGAAAAAAGTTGCTATGGTAACCTGGGAAGTGTGGGGGCGGGTCACACAGAAGCACCGCCCCCTGCCCCTCCCTCACAGAGACCGCCTCCCTCTCGTCAGTGGAGAACATGTCCAAGTCTGAAACAACACAACAGAGTCTAATTAACTCCACACATCACTGTCACACACAACTGCAGTAAACTGCACACAACACACACTTCTGAGTCACAGAACACACACTTCTGAGAGTTCAGCAGAACGAGCACAAGAGTCTCTGACAGCAGAAATTAATATCTGTCAAGCGCTGAACAATAACGGCTCTGTGTGAGAGTGTGTGTGAGGGAGAGAGTGTGTGTGTGTGTATATGTGAGGGAGAGAGTGTGTGTGTGTGTGTGTGTGTGTGTGTGTGCGTGAGTGTGTGTGTGTGTGTGTGTGTGTGTGTGTGTGTGTGAGGGAGAGTGTGTGTGTGTGTGTGTGTGTGTGTGTGTGTGTGAGTATATGTGAGGAAGAGTGTGTGTGTGTGTCTCTAATAGAGCTGTTGTGTAAGAGCCTCACAGCCGAACTGGACCGACGCTCTCCGGCTGACCACCGTCCCGAACTCATTGCTGGACACACACGAGTAGTTCCCAGCATGCTTGCTCTTGTCCGGGAAACTGATGACCAGGTTTCCGTCCGTCAGGCTGTAGTGATCGCCAATGACGATATCAGTGTTGTTCAGTCTCCACCTGAGAACACACACACACACTCACGGTCAGAGACACACACACTCGCAGGATGACTGATCAGATCATTGAACACACACACACACACACACACACACACTCACGATCAGAGACACACACACACACACACACACACACACACACACACTCACGATCAGAGACACACACACACACACACACACACACACACACACACACACACACACACACGATCAGAGACACACACACACACACACACACACACACACTCACGATCAGAGACACACACACACACACACACACACACACACACACACACACACACTCACGATCAGAGACACACACACACACACACACACACACACACACACACACTCACGATCAGAGACACACACACACACACACACACACACACACACACACGATCAGAGACACACACACACACACACACACACACACACACTCACGATCAGAGACACACACACACACACACACACACACACACACACACACACTCACGATCAGAGACACACACACACACACACACACACACACACACACACTCACGATCAGAGACACACACACACACACACACACACACACACACTCACGATCAGAGACACACACACACACACACACACACACTCGCAGGATGGCTGATCATTGATGATTAATGCATCAGGAGTTCTATCATGAATCAATCGATAATAATGCTAATGTTCAACGATATCTACAGATTCAGAGATCACAGCAGCAAATGATTTTACAATATCAAAGATGGAATTTATTTTCAACATTAATAATTAGCATTTAATTCATGTGTAATTATTATTAACCTTAAACTAACATTAAACCACATAAAAAGTATATATATATATATGCACAGTATATCCATCTACCACGTTCATTCATTAGTGTAGTATATATCTTTGGACATGGTAAGTAATGTTTGTATCCTAGTAAAGCGTGGTAAAGCGTGGTAAAGCGTGGTAAAGCGTGGTAAAGCGTGGTAAAGCCGCTGAGACCTGTATGTGGCGGGAGGGTTGGCTCGGGTAAAGCATGTGAAGCATGGTAAAGCGTGGTAAAGTGTGGTAAAGCGTGGTAAAGCGTGGTAAAGCGTGGTAAAGCCGCTGAGACCTGTATGTGGCGGGAGGGTTGGCTCGGGTAAAGCATGTAAAGCGTGGTAAAGTGTGGTAAAGCGTGGTAAAATGTGGTAAAATGTGGTAAAGCCGCTGAGACCTGTATGTGGCGGGAGGGTTGGCTCGGGTAAAGCATGTAAAGCGTGGTAAAGTGTGGTAAAGCGTGGTAAAGCGTGGTAAAATGTGGTAAAGCCGCTGAGACCTGTATGTGGCGGGAGGGTTGGCTCGGGTAAAGCATGTAAAGCGTGGTAAAGTGTGGTAAAGCATGGTAAAGTGTGGTAAAGCATGGTAAAGTGTGGTAAAGCGTGGTAAAGCCGCTGAGACCTGTATGTGGCGGGAGGGTTGGCTCGGGTCCTGCAGCTCATGATGATCTTGTCCTCCGGAGACTCTTCCGGGTAAATGGTGTCGACGGGCTGTTCCTCAAACACCGGCCCGAACCCTGACGACTCGTCTGAGACAGCGGGACAAACACACTCTCAGAGATGAGGGACAGCGGGACACACACACTCTCAGAGATGAGGGACAGCTCCAATAACACACACAGTCACACTCTCAGAGATGAGGGACAGCTCCAATAACACACACATATGAGAGAAATAGTGCTGTCAAATCAATTAATCCTGATTAACCACATATAACATCACAATGTGTAAATACATCATATATGTGTGTGTGTGTGTGTGTGTGTATATATACACACTCACACAAACCTTTATGTTAGATGCAATTAATTGCGATTAATCAATTTGACATCACTTAAAATAAAATAAATGTGCATAAAAATGAATAGATCTGTCAAAGAGATTGTGGAGAATATGTGGTTTACTTTGCAAATAAAAAAATGCTTAAAAGTAAGGAGATAAAACTCAAAATAAATCATTTGTATGTGAAATACTTTTCTATATTTATTTTTGAAATACTAATTTATGAAAAGTGTAATTTTCAGTTACAAACGTCTTTAGAGATTTAGTCTAGAGTAATTGTTTAGTTGTTGTGTAGATGATGGTTAGGTAAAGTAAGTTAAGGCATACACCCCTTTTCAGTCGATATGTGGAATTATGTATAATTATTATGGAATTGTGTATGAGGACCATAATCTTTGGAATCTGAAGTCCTATAAAAAGGGATGTATAATCAGTTTTCACAACACATGAACAGATGCAATAGAAAAATGACATAATTAAACATTGAGTTGATGGATATTATTAGTTCATATTATTTTCTTTCGGTAACATCAGAAGAAAAGTAGAAAGTAAAACATTATGAAGATAACTCTCTTAACGTGCACTGATAAATTATGCATAATAAGAGCATAATAATGTGCATTAAGAGAGTAAAGAGAGTCCATCTTGACCCATGTCAGCGGCCGGTCAGAGAAATCAATGGAGTTTGTACTTCCGGAAGCTGTTGCTCTCATTCGTCATGTGCATGTTTAGAGTGCTCGACTTTAACTGCATTATTTAAGTCACTTTAGAACGTTCATCGCAGAACATTTGAGATGATAAAAACATGACTAATGTTCTGGAGTGATTTGGTGAGTGTATGCGGACAGATGGAGGAACTGCAACTCTTCTGATGCTAGTTTCAGGAATCTGCTGGCGTCTCGCTAATCAGATATGAATTATTCACGAGCGGGGAGTGTAATCTTCAGTGCGCTTGTGATTTGATGTTATTAACTCGTCCAGGCGTCAGACGGGTCGGTTCCTGTTTACTGATCTACAACAGCCTGGGTTATCATGCAGAAGCTTCTAAAACAACCGCGTACGTGACCAAACAAACATGAATTAATGAGGCCAGACTCATCAAAACACAGAAAAGCATACATTTATATAAAGAAACTAAAGCATGTTCTTATAAACGTTATTAATTTTCATTGTGACATTATTTCTTAATGCAAATTAAGCAACCCCTGTCCCAATCATTATTGTTTTTTTACTCCAATTATACTATACAATTTAAAAAAGTATTATATACAGTAATATATACATACACATAAATAAATATATATATATATATATATATATATATATATATATATATGAAAGCAACTTATGCAAATAGAAATGAATTCAAAATATGAACTATACTACGGCATCAGTGATATTACAGTATTAGAGTGTTTGATTGACGCGCTGAGCTGTGTGTGTGTGTGTGTGTGTGTGTGTGTGTGTGTGTGTGTGTGCGTGTGTGCGTGTGTGTGTGTGTGTGTGTGTGTTCTGTAAACTGCATGCAGTCGCGCGGATGAAACACACACAGATCAAAGTCTCTCCAGGAATCACTAAACGTCTGGAGAGCTCGCGGGCTCCCGAGGCTCTGATGGTGAACGGGTGCAGCCGGTCAGGCCCTGGAAATGGAAATTTCTAGATGACACCCTGTCATGTGTTTAATCTCCTGCTCCCCCACAATGCCCTGCTTCTTTATTACAGCCCTGAATCCCTGTATCGTCTGTGAGATCTTCCCTGAACACAGAGCAGATTCTCGTCACAATGTCCTATCGTCTCACAGCGTCTCCAAACCAGGACGCAATAGGTTTCCAGCAACCACAGTTTGTCGAAACATAATAAGTAATGTGATGGATATCATATTTTGGGATGATGTCAACTGAAATAAACCTCAGTAAATCTCAGTGGAAGTTCTTTAACGCGGCGCGTTCTGTTTTCTCGCGGGTTTCTCTCTAGAGCTCCCCCTACAGCTTATAAATATTTGACAACACTGTCGCAAAAACTCGTTGGCGACTTCCCCCCCCCCCATCTTCTCCCGCTGGTCATGTGCATTTGTTTTCAAAGAAGCCGGAGAACGCACAGAGCCATGTCCACTGAGGTGTGATGATACACAGAAGGCCAGCATATAAATGTATGTGTGCAGTGCCGTAAAGCAATTCGTTACATCGCGAGACCTGATATCATGCGATACTTCCTGACGCTGAGGCCGGCTCACAGTCGCAAGGGTGGTTTTCTGCTCACAGGCGCTGGGGGAAACGAGACGGCCACCATTCAACCCGAAAAAAGTCATATAACCATTCCAATGACTCCGAAGCTGTTCAATTAAGGTAAATTAAGCTAAAAAAAACTGCATAGTTCCCCTTTCAGATGGACGGTTGAACTCACCTCCAAAGACTCCTGGGAAATCGGCACACACCGAGCAAACTGAAACACAAAATACCATCAGAAACATGCAATCTTTACATATTCGGTGAGTTTTATTTTTAAAACCAATCAGACTCCAGAATTCCAACATCCCAGAATTATTAAGTGCATCTCTTTAATTCTACCTATGAGACGCATGTGAACGTGTGCATTTATACAGTAAAATACATGAGAAATGACAATCATAGATCTTTAAGAGGTGTCCAGATTATCCTTTATTATAGCGAAATCATAATCATTCATATTTTAGTCAATACTGAGGTCAAGGTGATGCACTGACTTTTAGAAACATGCATTTATTGAACTTCATAAAACTGTTTAACAGTGGATTTCACTGAGTTTTAGATATAATTCAGCAGAAAAACAAATTAAAATAAAGCTCAAATAAATACAATGAAGAATCCAGGACAATAATCATTTTATCTCTATTATCTTAATTTCATTATCTTTGGAAGACTGAATCCTAATTGAGCATTAAGTCTGATTAAGCAGGAGTCTTGGTGCAGATCCTCTCTGTGTCTCTTTATAAAGCAGCGACTGCTGATGTGTGTGTGAGATAGTGGCTGATCGGAGCTGATGTGTGTGTGAGATAGTGGCTGATCGGAGCTGATGTGTGTGTGAGACAGCGGCTGATCGGAGCTGATGTCCTCTGATCACTGACCGTTTGCAGGAACACAGGGCAACAGCAGATCTGATTCAGCAGGTTTCAGTCGTATACTCACAGCGAGGGGAAGGTTATAGTATTGTCGTATACTCACAGCGAGAGGAAGGTTATAGTACTGTCGTATACTCACAGCGAGAGGAAGGTTATAGTATTGTCGTATACTCACAGCGAGAGGAAGGTTATAGTATTGTCGTATACTCACAGCTAGAGGAAGGTTATAGTATTGTCGTATACTCACAGCTAGAGGAAGGTTATAGTACTGTCGTATACTCACAGCGAGAGGAAGGTTATAGTACTGTCGTATACTCACAGCTAGAGGAAGGTTATAGTACTGTGAGGAAGGTTATAGTACTGTCGTATACTCACAGCTAGAGGAAGGTTATAGTATTGTCGTATACTCACAGCGAGAGGAAGGTTATAGTATTGTCGTATACTCACAGCGAGAGGAAGGTTATAGTATTGTCGTATACTCACAGCGAGAGGAAGGTTATAGTACTGTGAGGAAGGTTATAGTACTGTCGTATACTCACAGCTAGAGGAAGGTTATAGTACTGTCGTATACTCACAGCGAGAGGAAGGTTATAGTACTGTCGTATACTCACAGCGAGAGGAAGGTTATAGTACTGTCGTATACTCACAGCGAGAGGAAGGTTATAGTACTGTCGTATACTCACAGCGAGAGGAAGGTTATAGTACTGTGAGGAAGGTTATAGTACTGTCGTATACTCACAGCTAGAGGAAGGTTATAGTACTGTCGTATACTCACAGCGAGAGGAAGGTTATAGTACTGTCGTATACTCACAGCGAGAGGAAGGTTATAGTACTGTCGTATACTCACAGCGAGAGGAAGGTTATAGTACTGTCGTATACTCACAGCGAGAGGAAGGTTATAGTACTGTCGTATACTCACAGCGAGAGGAAGGTTATAGTATTGTCGTATACTCACAGCGAGAGGAAGGTTATAGTACTGTCGTATACTCACAGCTAGAGGAAGGTTATAGTACTGTCGTATACTCACAGCGAGAGGAAGGTTATAGTATTGTCGTATACTCACAGCGAGAGGAAGGTTATAGTACTGTCGTATACTCACAGCTAGAGGAAGGTTATAGTACTGTCGTATACTCACAGCGAGAGGAAGGTTATAGTACTGTCGTATACTCACAGCGAGAGGAAGGTTATAGTATTGTCGTATACTCACAGCGAGAGGAAGGTTATAGTACTGTCATATACTCACAGCGAGAGGAAGGTTATAGTATTGTCGTATACTCACAGCGAGAGGAAGGTTATAGTACTGTCGTATACTCACAGCGAGAGGAAGGTTATAGTATTGTCGTATACTCACAGCGAGAGGAAGGTTATAGTACTGTCGTATACTCACAGCGAGAGGAAGGTTATAGTACTGTCGTATACTCACAGCGAGAGGAAGGTTATAGTATTGTCGTATACTCACAGCGAGAGGAAGGTTATAGTACTGTCGTATACTCACAGCGAGAGGAAGGTTATAGTATTGTCGTATACTCACAGCTAGAAGAAGGTTATAGTATTGTCGTATACTCACAGCTAGAGGAAGGTTATAGTATTGTCGTATACTCACAGCGAGAGGAAGGTTATAGTATTGTCGTATACTCACAGCTAGAAGAAGGTTATAGTATTGTCGTATACTCACAGCGAGAGGAAGGTTATAGTATTGTCGTATACTCACAGCGAGAGGAAGGTTATAGTATTGTATACTCACAGCTAGAGGAAGGTTATAGTATTGTCGTATACTCACAGCGAGAGGAAGGTTATAGTACTGTCGTATACTCACAGCTAGAGGAAGGTTATAGTATTGTATACTCACAGCTAGAGGAAGGTTATAGTACTGTCGTATACTCACAGCTAGAGGAAGGTTATAGTACTGTCGTATACTCACAGCGAGAGGAAGGTTATAGTACTGTCGTATACTCACAGCGAGAGGAAGGTTATAGTACTGTCGTATACTCACAGCTAGAGGAAGGTTATAGTATTGTATACTCACAGCTAGAGGAAGGTTATAGTACTGTCGTATACTCACAGCTAGAGGAAGGTTATAGTACTGTCGTATACTCACAGCGAGAGGAAGGTTATAGTACTGTCGTATACTCACAGCGAGAGGAAGGTTATAGTATTGTCGTATACTCACAGCGAGAGGAAGGTTATAGTATTGTCGTATACTCACAGCTAGAGGAAGGTTATAGTACTGTCGTATACTCACAGCGAGAGGAAGGTTATAGTATTGTCGTATACTCACAGCGAGGGGAAGGTTATAGTATTGTCGTATACTCACAGCGAGAGGAAGGTTATAGTACTGTCGTATACTCACAGCGAGAGGAAGGTTATAGTATTGTCGTATACTCACAGCGAGAGGAAGGTTATAGTATTGTCGTATACTCACAGCTAGAGGAAGGTTATAGTACTGTCGTATACTCACAGCGAGAGGAAGGTTATAGTACTGTCGTATACTCACAGCGAGAGGAAGGTTATATTATTGTCGTATACTCACAGCTAGAGGAAGGTTATAGTACTGTCGTATACTCACAGCGAGAGGAAGGTTATAGTATTGTCGTATACTCACAGCTAGAGGAAGGTTATAGTACTGTCGTATACTCACAGCGAGAGGAAGGTTATAGTATTGTCGTATACTCACAGCTAGAGGAAGGTTATAGTACTGTCGTATACTCACAGCGAGAGGAAGGTTATAGTATTGTCGTATACTCACAGCTAGAGGAAGGTTATAGTACTGTCGTATACTCACAGCGAGAGGAAGGTTATAGTACTGTCGTATACTCACAGCTAGAGGAAGGTTATAGTATTGTCGTATACTCACAGCTAGAGGAAGGTTATAGTACTGTCGTATACTCACAGCTAGAGGAAGGTTATAGTATTGTCGTATACTCACAGCGAGAGGAAGGTTATAGTATTGTCGTATACTCACAGCGAGAGGAAGGTTATAGTATTGTCGTATACTCACAGCTAGAGGAAGGTTATAGTACTGTCATATACTCACAGCGAGAGGAAGGTTATAGTACTGTCATATACTCACAGCGAGAGGAAGGTTATAGTATTGTCGTATACTCACAGCTAGAGGAAGGTTATAGTATTGTCGTATACTCACAGCTAGAGGAAGGTTATAGTATTGTCGTATACTCACAGCTAGAGGAAGGTTATAGTATTGTCGTATACTCACAGCTAGAGGAAGGTTATAGTACTGTCATATACTCACAGCGAGAGGAAGGTTATAGTATTGTCGTATACTCACAGCGAGAGGAAGGTTATAGTATTGTCGTATACTCACAGCTAGAGGAAGGTTATAGTACTGTCATATACTCACAGCGAGAGGAAGGTTATAGTATTGTCGTATACTCACAGCTAGAGGAAGGTTATAGTATTGTCGTATACTCACAGCGAGAGGAAGGTTATAGTACTGTCGTATACTCACAGCTAGAGGAAGGTTATAGTATTGTCGTATACTCACAGCTAGAGGAAGGTTATAGTATTGTCGTATACTCACAGCTAGAGGAAGGTTATAGTACTGTCGTATACTCACAGCGAGAGGAAGGTTATAGTATTGTCGTATACTCACAGCTAGAGGAAGGTTATAGTACTGTCGTATACTCACAGCGAGAGGAAGGTTATAGTACTGTCGTATACTCACAGCTAGAGGAAGGTTATAGTATTGTCGTATACTCACAGCTAGAGGAAGGTTATAGTACTGTCGTATACTCACAGCTAGAGGAAGGTTATAGTATTGTCGTATACTCACAGCGAGAGGAAGGTTATAGTATTGTCGTATACTCACAGCTAGAGGAAGGTTATAGTACTGTCGTATACTCACAGCGAGAGGAAGGTTATAGTACTGTCATATACTCACAGCGAGAGGAAGGTTATAGTATTGTCGTATACTCACAGCGAGAGGAAGGTTATAGTATTGTCGTATACTCACAGCGAGAGGAAGGTTATAGTATTGTCGTATACTCACAGCGAGAGGAAGGTTATAGTACTGTCGTATACTCACAGCGAGAGGAAGGTTATAGTATTGTCGTATACTCACAGCGAGAGGAAGGTTATAGTATTGTCGTATACTCACAGCGAGAGGAAGGTTATAGTATTGTCGTATACTCACAGCTAGAGGAAGGTTATAGTATTGTCGTATACTCACAGCAAGAGGAAGGTTATAGTATTGTCGTATACTCACAGCGAGAGGAAGGTTATAGTATTGTCGTATACTCACAGCGAGAGGAATGTTATAGTACTGTCGTATACTCACAGCTAGAGGAAGGTTATAGTATTGTCGTATACTCACAGCTAGAGGAAGGTTATAGTATTGTCGTATACTCACAGCGAGAGGAAGGTTATAGTACTGTCGTATACTCACAGCTAGAGGAAGGTTATAGTATTGTCGTATACTCACAGCTAGAGGAAGGTTATAGTATTGTCGTATACTCACAGCTAGAGGAAGGTTATAGTACTGTCGTATACTCAAAGCGAGAGGAAGGTTATAGTACTGTCGTATACTCACAGCGAGAGGAAGGTTATAGTATTGTCGTATACTCACAGCTAGAGGAAGGTTATAGTATTGTCGTATACTCACAGCTAGAGGAAGGTTATAGTACTGTCGTATACTCAAAGCGAGAGGAAGGTTATAGTACTGTCGTATACTCACAGCTAGAGGAAGGTTATAGTACTGTCGTATACTCACAGCTAGAGGAAGGTTATAGTATTGTCGTATACTCACAGCTAGAGGAAGGTTATAGTATTGTCGTATACTCACAGCTAGAGGAAGGTTATAGTACTGTCGTATACTCAAAGCGAGAGGAAGGTTATAGTACTGTCGTATACTCACAGCGAGAGGAAGGTTATAGTATTGTCGTATACTCACAGCTAGAGGAAGGTTATAGTACTGTCGTATACTCACAGCTAGAGGAAGGTTATAGTACTGTCGTATACTCACAGCTAGAGGAAGGTTATAGTATTGTCGTATACTCACAGCTAGAGGAAGGTTATAGTATTGTCGTATACTCACAGCTAGAGGAAGGTTATAGTACTGTCGTATACTCAAAGCGAGAGGAAGGTTATAGTACTGTCGTATACTCACAGCGAGAGGAAGGTTATAGTATTGTCGTATACTCACAGCTAGAGGAAGGTTATAGTACTGTCGTATACTCACAGCGAGAGGAAGGTTATAGTATTGTCGTATACTCACAGCTAGAGGAAGGTTATAGTACTGTCGTATACTCACAGCGAGAGGAAGGTTATAGTATTGTCGTATACTCACAGCTAGAGGAAGGTTATAGTACTGTCATATACTCACAGCTAGAGGAAGGTTATAGTACTGTCGTATACTCACAGCTAGAGGAAGGTTATAGTATTGTCGTATACTCACAGCTAGAGGAAGGTTATAGTACTGTCGTATACTCAAAGCGAGAGGAAGGTTATAGTACTGTCGTATACTCACAGCGAGAGGAAGGTTATAGTATTGTCGTATACTCACAGCTAGAGGAAGGTTATAGTACTGTCGTATACTCACAGCGAGAGGAAGGTTATAGTACTGTCGTATACTCACAGCTAGAGGAAGGTTATAGTACTGTCGTATACTCACAGCTAGAGGAAGGTTATAGTATTGTCGTATACTCACAGCTAGAGGAAGGTTATAGTACTGTCGTATACTCACAGCGAGAGGAAGGTTATAGTACTGTCGTATACTCACAGCTAGAGGAAGGTTATAGTATTGTCGTATACTCACAGCTAGAGGAAGGTTATAGTATTGTCGTATACTCACAGCTAGAGGAAGGTTATAGTACTGTCGTATACTCAAAGCGAGAGGAAGGTTATAGTACTGTCGTATACTCACAGCGAGAGGAAGGTTATAGTATTGTCGTATACTCACAGCTAGAGGAAGGTTATAGTATTGTCGTATACTCACAGCTAGAGGAAGGTTATAGTACTGTCGTATACTCACAGCGAGAGGAAGGTTATAGTATTGTCGTATACTCACAGCTAGAGGAAGGTTATAGTATTGTCGTATACTCACAGCTAGAGGAAGGTTATAGTACTGTCATATACTCACAGCTAGAGGAAGGTTATAGTACTGTCGTATACTCACAGCTAGAGGAAGGTTATAGTATTGTCGTATACTCACAGCTAGAGGAAGGTTATAGTACTGTCGTATACTCAAAGCGAGAGGAAGGTTATAGTACTGTCGTATACTCACAGCGAGAGGAAGGTTATAGTATTGTCGTATACTCACAGCTAGAGGAAGGTTATAGTACTGTCATATACTCACAGCTAGAGGAAGGTTATAGTATTGTCGTATACTCACATCTAGAGGAAGGTTATAGTACTGTCGTATACTCACAGCGAGAGGAAGGTTATAGTATTGTCGTATACTCACAGCTAGAGGAAGGTTATAGTACTGTCGTATACTCACAGCGAGAGGAAGGTTATAGTATTGTCGTATACTCACAGCTAGAGGAAGGTTATAGTACTGTCGTATACTCACAGCTAGAGGAAGGTTATAGTACTGTCGTATACTCACAGCGAGAGGAAGGTTATAGTACTGTCGTATACTCACAGCTAGAGGAAGGTTATAGTATTGTCGTATACTCACAGCGAGAGGAAGGTTATAGTACTGTCGTATACTCACAGCTAGAGGAAGGTTATAGTACTGTCGTATACTCACAGCGAGAGGAAGGTTATAGTATTGTCGTATACTCACAGCGAGAGGAAGGTTATAGTACTGTCGTATACTCACAGCTAGAGGAAGGTTATAGTACTGTCATATACTCACAGCTAGAGGAAGGTTATAGTATTGTCGTATACTCACAGCTAGAGGAAGGTTATAGTACTGTCGTATACTCACAGCTAGAGGAAGGTTATAGTACTGTCATATACTCACAGCTAGAGGAAGGTTATAGTATTGTCGTATACTCACAGCGAGAGGAAGGTTATAGTATTGTCGTATACTCACAGCGAGAGGAAGGTTATAGTATTGTATACTCACAGCTAGAGGAAGGTTATAGTATTGTCGTATACTCACAGCGAGAGGAAGGTTATAGTATTGTCGTATACTCACAGCGAGGGGAAGGTTATAGTACTGTCGTATACTCACAGCTAGAGGAAGGTTATAGTACTGTCGTATACTCACAGCGAGAGGAAGGTTATAGTATTGTCGTATACTCACAGCGAGAGGAAGGTTATAGTACTGTCGTATACTCACAGCTAGAGGAAGGTTATAGTACTGTCATATACTCACAGCTAGAGGAAGGTTATAGTATTGTCGTATACTCACAGCTAGAGGAAGGTTATAGTACTGTCGTATACTCACAGCTAGAGGAAGGTTATAGTACTGTCATATACTCACAGCTAGAGGAAGGTTATAGTATTGTCGTATACTCACAGCGAGAGGAAGGTTATAGTATTGTCGTATACTCACAGCGAGAGGAAGGTTATAGTATTGTATACTCACAGCTAGAGGAAGGTTATAGTATTGTCGTATACTCACAGCGAGAGGAAGGTTATAGTATTGTCGTATACTCACAGCTAGAGGAAGGTTATAGTACTGTCGTATACTCACAGCGAGAGGAAGGTTATAGTATTGTCGTATACTCACAGCGAGAGGAAGGTTATAGTATTGTATACTCACAGCTAGAGGAAGGTTATAGTATTGTCGTATACTCACAGCGAGAGGAAGGTTATAGTATTGTCGTATACTCACAGCTAGAGGAAGGTTATAGTACTGTCGTATACTCACAGCTAGAGGAAGGTTATAGTACTGTCGTATACTCACAGCGAGAGGAAGGTTATAGTATTGTCGTATACTCACAGCTAGAGGAAGGTTATAGTACTGTCGTATACTCACAGCGAGAGGAAGGTTATAGTATTGTCGTATACTCACAGCTAGAGGAAGGTTATAGTACTGTCGTATACTCACAGCTAGAGGAAGGTTATAGTACTGTCGTATACTCACAGCGAGAGGAAGGTTATAGTATTGTCGTATACTCACAGCTAGAGGAAGGTTATAGTACTGTCGTATACTCACAGCGAGAGGAAGGTTATAGTATTGTCGTATACTCACAGCTAGAGGAAGGTTATAGTACTGTCGTATACTCACAGCTAGAGGAAGGTTATAGTACTGTCATATACTCACAGCGAGAGGAAGGTTATAGTATTGTCGTATACTCACAGCTAGAGGAAGGTTATAGTACTGTCGTATACTCACAGCGAGAGGAAGGTTATAGTATTGTCGTATACTCACAGCGAGAGGAAGGTTATAGTATTGTATACTCACAGCTAGAGGAAGGTTATAGTATTGTCGTATACTCACAGCGAGAGGAAGGTTATAGTATTGTCGTATACTCACAGCTAGAGGAAGGTTATAGTATTGTCGTATACTCACAGCTAGAGGAAGGTTATAGTATTGTCGTATACTCACAGCGAGGGGAAGGTTATAGTACTGTCGTATACTCACAGCTAGAGGAAGGTTATAGTATTGTCGTATACTCACAGCTAGAGGAAGGTTATAGTACTGTCGTATACTCACAGCTAGAGGAAGGTTATAGTACTGTCGTATACTCACAGCGAGAGGAAGGTTATAGTATTGTCGTATACTCACAGCTAGAGGAAGGTTATAGTATTGTCGTATACTCACAGCTAGAGGAAGGTTATAGTATTGTCGTATACTCACAGCAAGAGGAAGGTTATAGTACTGTCGTATACTCACAGCGAGAGGAAGGTTATAGTATTGTCGTATACTCACAGCGAGAGGAAGGTTATAGTATTGTCGTATACTCACAGCTAGAGGAAGGTTATAGTATTGTCGTATACTCACAGCTAGAGGAAGGTTATAGTATTGTCGTATACTCACAGCTAGAGGAAGGTTATAGTATTGTCGTATACTCACAGCGAGAGGAAGGTTATAGTATTGTCGTATACTCACAGCGAGAGGAAGGTTATAGTACTGTCGTATACTCACAGCGAGAGGAAGGTTATAGTACTGTCGTATACTCACAGCTAGAGGAAGGTTATAGTATTGTCGTATACTCACAGCTAGAGGAAGGTTATAGTATTGTCGTATACTCACAGCTAGAGGAAGGTTATAGTATTGTCGTATACTCACAGCGAGAGGAAGGTTATAGTACTGTCGTATACTCACAGCGAGAGGAAGGTTATAGTACTGTCGTATACTCACAGCTAGAGGAAGGTTATAGTATTGTCGTATACTCACAGCTAGAGGAAGGTTATAGTATTGTCGTATACTCACAGCGAGAGGAAGGTTATAGTATTGTCGTATACTCACAGCAAGAGGAAGGTTATAGTACTGTCGTATACTCACAGCGAGAGGAAGGTTATAGTATTGTCGTATACTCACAGCTAGAGGAAGGTTATAGTATTGTCGTATACTCACAGCTAGAGGAAGGTTATAGTACTGTCGTATACTCACAGCGAGAGGAAGGTTATAGTACTGTGAGGAAGGTTATAGTATTGTCGTATACTCACAGCGAGAGGAAGGTTATAGTATTGTCGTATACTCACAGCGAGAGGAAGGTTATAGTACTGTCGTATACTCACAGCGAGAGGAAGGTTATAGTACTGTCGTATACTCACAGCGAGAGGAAGGTTATAGTATTGTCGTATACTCACAGCGAGAGGAAGGTTATAGTACTGTCGTATACTCACAGCGAGAGGAAGGTTATAGTATTGTCGTATACTCACAGCGAGAGGAAGGTTATAGTATTGTCGTATACTCACAGCGAGAGGAAGGTTATAGTATTGTCGTATACTCACAGCGAGAGGAAGGTTATAGTATTGTCGTATACTCACAGCGAGAGGAAGGTTATAGTACTGTCGTATACTCACAGCGAGAGGAAGGTTATAGTATTGTCGTATACTCACAGCTAGAGGAAGGTTATAGTATTGTCGTATACTCACAGCTAGAGGAAGGTTATAGTACTGTCATATACTCACAGCTAGAGGAAGGTTATAGTACTGTCGTATACTCACAGCTAGAGGAAGGTTATAGTATTGTCGTATACTCACAGCTAGAGGAAGGTTATAGTACTGTCGTATACTCAAAGCGAGAGGAAGGTTATAGTACTGTCGTATACTCACAGCGAGAGGAAGGTTATAGTATTGTCGTATACTCACAGCTAGAGGAAGGTTATAGTACTGTCATATACTCACAGCTAGAGGAAGGTTATAGTATTGTCGTATACTCACATCTAGAGGAAGGTTATAGTACTGTCGTATACTCACAGCGAGAGGAAGGTTATAGTATTGTCGTATACTCACAGCTAGAGGAAGGTTATAGTACTGTCGTATACTCACAGCGAGAGGAAGGTTATAGTATTGTCGTATACTCACAGCTAGAGGAAGGTTATAGTACTGTCGTATACTCACAGCTAGAGGAAGGTTATAGTACTGTCGTATACTCACAGCGAGAGGAAGGTTATAGTATTGTCGTATACTCACAGCGAGAGGAAGGTTATAGTACTGTCGTATACTCACAGCTAGAGGAAGGTTATAGTACTGTCGTATACTCACAGCGAGAGGAAGGTTATAGTACTGTCGTATACTCACAGCTAGAGGAAGGTTATAGTATTGTCGTATACTCACAGCGAGAGGAAGGTTATAGTACTGTCGTATACTCACAGCTAGAGGAAGGTTATAGTACTGTCGTATACTCACAGCGAGAGGAAGGTTATAGTATTGTATACTCACAGCTAGAGGAAGGTTATAGTATTGTCGTATACTCACAGCGAGAGGAAGGTTATAGTATTGTCGTATACTCACAGCTAGAGGAAGGTTATAGTACTGTCGTATACTCACAGCGAGAGGAAGGTTATAGTATTGTCGTATACTCACAGCGAGAGGAAGGTTATAGTATTGTATACTCACAGCTAGAGGAAGGTTATAGTATTGTCGTATACTCACAGCGAGAGGAAGGTTATAGTATTGTCGTATACTCACAGCTAGAGGAAGGTTATAGTACTGTCGTATACTCACAGCTAGAGGAAGGTTATAGTACTGTCGTATACTCACAGCGAGAGGAAGGTTATAGTATTGTCGTATACTCACAGCTAGAGGAAGGTTATAGTACTGTCGTATACTCACAGCGAAAGGAAGGTTATAGTATTGTCGTATACTCACAGCTAGAGGAAGGTTATAGTACTGTCGTATACTCACAGCTAGAGGAAGGTTATAGTACTGTCGTATACTCACAGCGAGAGGAAGGTTATAGTATTGTCGTATACTCACAGCTAGAGGAAGGTTATAGTACTGTCGTATACTCACAGCGAGAGGAAGGTTATAGTATTGTCGTATACTCACAGCTAGAGGAAGGTTATAGTACTGTCGTATACTCACAGCTAGAGGAAGGTTATAGTACTGTCATATACTCACAGCGAGAGGAAGGTTATAGTATTGTCGTATACTCACAGCTAGAGGAAGGTTATAGTACTGTCGTATACTCACAGCGAGAGGAAGGTTATAGTATTGTCGTATACTCACAGCGAGAGGAAGGTTATAGTATTGTATACTCACAGCTAGAGGAAGGTTATAGTATTGTCGTATACTCACAGCGAGAGGAAGGTTATAGTATTGTCGTATACTCACAGCTAGAGGAAGGTTATAGTATTGTCGTATACTCACAGCTAGAGGAAGGTTATAGTATTGTCGTATACTCACAGCGAGGGGAAGGTTATAGTACTGTCGTATACTCACAGCTAGAGGAAGGTTATAGTATTGTCGTATACTCACAGCTAGAGGAAGGTTATAGTACTGTCGTATACTCACAGCTAGAGGAAGGTTATAGTACTGTCGTATACTCACAGCGAGAGGAAGGTTATAGTATTGTCGTATACTCACAGCTAGAGGAAGGTTATAGTATTGTCGTATACTCACAGCTAGAGGAAGGTTATAGTATTGTCGTATACTCACAGCAAGAGGAAGGTTATAGTACTGTCGTATACTCACAGCGAGAGGAAGGTTATAGTATTGTCGTATACTCACAGCGAGAGGAAGGTTATAGTATTGTCGTATACTCACAGCTAGAGGAAGGTTATAGTATTGTCGTATACTCACAGCTAGAGGAAGGTTATAGTATTGTCGTATACTCACAGCTAGAGGAAGGTTATAGTATTGTCGTATACTCACAGCGAGAGGAAGGTTATAGTATTGTCGTATACTCACAGCGAGAGGAAGGTTATAGTACTGTCGTATACTCACAGCGAGAGGAAGGTTATAGTACTGTCGTATACTCACAGCTAGAGGAAGGTTATAGTATTGTCGTATACTCACAGCTAGAGGAAGGTTATAGTATTGTCGTATACTCACAGCTAGAGGAAGGTTATAGTATTGTCGTATACTCACAGCGAGAGGAAGGTTATAGTACTGTCGTATACTCACAGCGAGAGGAAGGTTATAGTACTGTCGTATACTCACAGCTAGAGGAAGGTTATAGTATTGTCGTATACTCACAGCTAGAGGAAGGTTATAGTATTGTCGTATACTCACAGCGAGAGGAAGGTTATAGTATTGTCGTATACTCACAGCGAGAGGAAGGTTATAGTACTGTCGTATACTCACAGCTAGAGGAAGGTTATAGTACTGTCGTATACTCACAGCGAGAGGAAGGTTATAGTACTGTCGTATACTCACAGCTAGAGGAAGGTTATAGTATTGTCGTATACTCACAGCGAGAGGAAGGTTATAGTACTGTCATATACTCACAGCGAGAGGAAGGTTATAGTATTGTCGTATACTCACAGCTAGAGGAAGGTTATAGTACTGTCATATACTCACAGCGAGAGGAAGGTTATAGTATTGTCGTATACTGACAGCGAGAGGAAGGTTATAGTACTGTCGTATACTCACAGCGAGAGGAAGGTTATAGTATTGTCGTATACTCACAGCGAGAGGATGGTTATAGTATTGTCGTATACTGACAGCGAGAGGAAGGTTATAGTACTGTCGTATACTCACAGCTAGAGGAAGGTTATAGTACTGTCGTATACTCACAGCTAGAGGAAGGTTATAGTATTGTCGTATACTGACAGCGAGAGGAAGGTTATAGTACTGTCGTATACTCACAGCGAGAGGAAGGTTATAGTATTGTCGTATACTCACAGCGAGAGGAAGGTTATAGTATTGTCGTATACTCACAGCGAGAGGAAGGTTATAGTACTGTCGTATACTCACAGCGAGAGCGGATAGAGGTGGCGATCAGCAGGACGAGGGCCGTGCGGCTCATGGCTCCAGGGATCATGGCTTAAATCAGATCTTCAGACATCAGGAGCTGCTGGGATTCCCTGAGGAGAGAAACACGGATAATGAGATGAGCAGTGCGCCTGATATAGAGCAGATTCCTCCTGATCTGCACCATCTCAGCCACAGACTCTCAAATATGAAACCTAGAACTGGAAAGGCAGCTGTATATTGTCATGTATAGAAACCCACTTTAGACTCAGTTAAACTAAACCATATCCTACACACAGGAGTGTGGCACCACACAGAGACTTGTTTCTGATGATCTCAATAATGTCTCAATCGCTCTCTGATTAGCTCACAGTAGTATGAAGACGAAACACAAAGAATAACTAGAAGTTATTCCTCCTGCAGCTTTCTACCCCTCTCTCCTTTCTTTTTTGATAACCCGATTTAAACTTCATGTTTTACAGTGTTTTTTCTTCTTCTTTTTTTCAGATTTTTACTGTTTTTCTTGACATTTTTCTATTTTTAAAAACCACAGATCTAAACTATAGCCTTAACCAGACTGACCTCTCACCTGGTTAGTAGCCCAACTGATCAACCACCCAAACCAGTGTGGAGAAAATAATGACCTGTATTATGGTACATTTCTGCAGCAGACGGTCACATGATCATGATAATCAGCTGTTTAATATTCAAATCTCCTCACAATGACACACACAAGCTGCTTTCAATGCGGATTTGCACATGAACTGAATGAAAGGGAAATTATGAGCAAGAAGAACAGAGAGAGAGAGAGAGAGTCACACATGATCTCCTTCACATCTCAACTGTTTCTCCTGCAGACATGACATGTCTGATGTTTCTTATGATCTCGTGTGTGTCTCGTATAGAGATCTCAATAACATCACGCTCGCTCTCAGACTGGCTCTCAGTATTATGGAGACGCAAACGGATCAGTGCCAGAATCCATTAACTGTGACGAGCTCAAGCAGAGATATACTGTGGTATCTACAGAGAGGTACACCACGGTGTTTAGGTGTCGATGTAACGTAATATAAGTAAATGACATCATGCTATTGATTGTTTATGCACAAACATGCATCCATCACTGGCTCCGGGATCATCACATCTTTCCACATTATTCCAGCGGATTGTTTCTGCTTCCTGATGGAGTCACTGATGATTCCATTAGAGGCGGATGGAGATCTGTGCACTGACAACACACACACACACACACACACACACACACACACACACACACACACACACAGTATTTACTTGCCCTCCTCGTGTCACTTAAACCTGCTAGATTTGGAACCAAACAACATTGAACCTCACTGACATTCATTTCACGAGTTCACACAAATAATTAGATTATAATTAGAATAATTAGCTGTCCGGGGGAAGGTGGCCCGGATCCAGAGGACTCCGCATATCCATGGCTGGGATAGGAATAATTGGGAGTGAGAGGTTGGGGGGGGGGGGGGGGGTTGGGGGGGTTGGGTGAAGACTGTGGAAAAGACTGTCGAGGAATATCCTCCAATCGCACTGACTGAGTAGATCATCTGAACGTGCTCTTCCCAAACACCATTTGTATGGACAAACATTTTCTGCTCACCAAGGCCACATTTATTTAATCAAAAATACAATAAAATAATGAAATATTATTGCAATGTAAAACAGTTGTTTTTTATGTGAATATACAGTAAAGTGTAATTTATTCCTGTGATCAAAGCTGAATGTTCAGCATCATTACTCCAGTCTTCAGTGTCACATGATCCTTCAGAAATCACTCTAATATGATGATCTGATGATCAAGAAACACTTATGATTATTATCAGTGTTGAACACAGTTGAGCTGCTTCAGATTTCTGTGGAAACTGATACATTTTATTCTTCTGGATTCTTTGATGAATAGAAAGTTCAAAAGAACAGCGTTTATTTGAAGTAGAATCTTTTGTAACATTATAAATGTGTTTCGCTCAGTTTAATGTGTCCATGATGTTTGTGCTGAATATAACACTGACTCGCGGCTCATAAACGCTCGTCTCCAGGCGTCACGACCCACACCAGGAGCTGATGACCTTCATCTGAAGCTCAATGTTGTTTGTGTGTTGATTCAGCGTGTTCAAGTGCTTTGTGTTCAAACTCAAAGAATAAACAGCCAATTTCAGCTGAATAATAACAGCATTGAACAGGCAGGAACCAGCAGATCAATGAGAAACGCTTAGCTGAGGAAAACACACCAATACATGAGGTCAGGAATTATTATCGGTCACACACACACACACACACACACTCGAGACTACAGACAGTCAGCGCTGGACGTGACATCGTCATCCAGATCATCACGTCACCGCCACAGAATAGACACATTCATGATTCTCCAGACACACATGCTAATGATGAGCCTTTACAGCACAAACACACACTACTGTACACACAGGGGTCAAGGGTCAAGTTAAGACACAGTCATACAAGGGACTCTCTATTTGATTCATATATTATCTGCAAACAAAGTATTTTAGAAATACATTTTTTAGATCTGAAGTGCACATTCAATACAGTTAAATGCACTTATTTTCACGAGGGAATTCTCACGTTAGATTAAAGTTCAACCACAAAGACTGATGTGATGATGAGCTGCACAAACTCTACAGTATCCTCTCCACATTCACTAAACCACGAGTGCTAACCCTAACCCATTCACTAAACCACGAGTGCTAACCCTAACCCATTCCCTAAACCACGAGTGCTAACCCTAACCCATTCCCTAAACCACGAGTGCTAACCCTAACCCATTCACTAAACCACGAGTGCTAACCCTAACCCATTCACTAAACCACGAGGGCTAACCCTAACCCATTCACTAAACCACGAGGGCTAACCCTAACCCATTCACTAAACCACGAGTGCTAACCCTAACCCATTCACTAAACCACGAGTGCTAACCCTAACCCATTCACTAAACCACGAGGGCTAACCCTAACCCATTCACTAAACCACGAGTGCTAACCCTAACCCATTCACTAAACCACGAGGGCTAACCCTAACCCATTCACTAAACCACGAGGGCTAACCCTAACCCATTCACTAAACCACGAGTGCTAACCCTAACCCATTCACTAAACCACGAGGGCTAACCCTAACCCATTCACTAAACCATGAGGGCTAACCCTAACCCATTCACTAAACCACGAGTGCTAACCCTAACCCATTCACTAAACCACGAGTGCTTCATTTCTTCTTATTCTGCGTCAGAAGCTCATCATCTCACAGGAGGAGCTCAGCTGTCCTTATGAAGTGAGTCTGGAGGAAAAGCGTGTTATAAATTTTGTCTTTTGTTGGACAAGAGGTTTATAAATGCATCTTGTGTTTGGAGAGATGTTTGATGCGTGTTGCTTTTTCAGATGCACGTTATACAGCCGCACACACTGACACACACACACACACACACACACACACACACACACACACACACACGCACGTTATAAGCGACTCAAACTCAGTGCTTTGAGATGCAGTGTTTACTGAGCCGAACGTCACTGACACGCTGCACATAACTAATAATCTCAGCCTTTGCCAGTTCATAATCGTGATAAGCCAAACAGGTTTAAGTGCGATTACATGTAAATTGTGATTAATCGTGCAGCGCTGTAAAGCACAGTAACACCGCAGTGAGTGTGACACCCTGAAACACATCATCATTCCCGTCTGGCGTCCCACGAGGCCTCAGAATCACAGCTCAGTGTGAGTGTGTGTGTGTGTGTGTGTGTGTGTGTCCCAGATCTCGAGCTCACTGTCCCTGGACGGGGCGTATCTGAGATCAGGAGAGATCAGATTAACTGTGGGACGCTGAAGAGAAACCCTGCTGTGAGCGACGTTCATCAGCAACTCCAGCACTCAGGTGCATGATGGGTAAAACACAGTCAGGCTTTGACACATCAACAACATATCTGTATTATGCAAGTTAACAGAGTGTGTTAAAGATATAAAATATTGGATGACCTGTAATGTTTTAAGACTGATGTATTACTTCTCGGACCACAAACCCGTGCACAGAATCTCTTGTAATATAATTTGCATATAGACGGATGTACTGTAACTTCATCCTCTACCGTTAAAGAACTGGGCTTGTCTTTCGAAAATCATATTTCATATGTGGTTTTTAAACGATTACAAACTGATATTACATTGATTTGAATAGTTGAGCCTCTTCAGTCAGGACTATAGTCATGCGATAGCACAGTGTTGCTCAAGCCATTAATGACATCTTTCTATCAGTGGACAAAGGAGAAAATGTCATGTTGATCTTACTTGAACTCAGTGCAGCTTTCCATATGGTGGACCATGAGATTTTAATTAAGTGTTTAGAAACCTGGTTTGGTCTGAAGGTTAATGTCCTGTAAGATTTAACCCATTTCAGGACATTGTCCCTCAGACCAACCCAGTTTTCTAAACACTCAATTAAAATCTCATAGTCAGCCATATGGACTGAGATCAAGTAAGATCCCACAAGGGTCGGTCCTTGCTCCGTTATATGTTAACTCTGATCTATCTTCCGAAAATACCATGTAGCATTTCATGGTTATGTGGATGATACTCAGATTTCTGTGCCAGTGAGACAGTCAAATACAAACTCAAGTGATGCTTTATTAGCATGTCCACAAGACATCACGGCTTGGATGTCTGCAAAGAGTTTGAAATTTACGTCTTTTAGCAAAGACAAAACCATTTTTATCAGTTCCAGATTTTGATTCCAGACCAGTTTTACAGCTTTGGTCTTCACACGAATGGACTATTATAACACTTCTTTTTTTGGGTATTGATGCTAAATCACTAGCCCGCTTACAGAAAGTCCAGAACGCAGCGGCTAGGGTGATCAAATCTGCCAAAAAATATGACCCTGTTACGCCGCTATTAATTTCAATGAGATTCTCATACTTGTTCTTAAGGCTCTTTACAATCAGGCACATATGTCCATGTCCAACATGTTGTCAGTATATACTCCCCCAGATCCTGGAGATCATCAGCTTCTTCTATGTGTCCAAATACAAACATAAGAGCGATAGAGCTTTCTCACGAGCGGGTCCAGAACTTCGGAACGATCTCCCCCTCTCTACTAGATCACCAGCTACTTTCAGAGTTAGGCTAAAATCACATCTGTCTAACGCTATGTGAGAACTCTCGTGAAGGGGTTTCGACTGCAAATGTGTCTGTTATATGTGGTTCTATGAACTGAATTGAATCAAGGTCACGGGTTCGATCCCCAAGGAAGGCATGAAGTATCAGCGTGTCCTAGTTCCCGCTCAAACTGACCCATTAGTCTGAGCGTTTGAGGCGTTTTGCTGTATTGTGTTCAGAGTCTTTCAGAGAGCTGCAGATTTGGGTCACGGCTTTCATCGTCGCTCTGAACGAACACGACAGACGAAACATCACCGAATCATCCAGGATCACTCCAGGTGAACATGAACACATCACATATCTAATACACCACATCTAAACTATAGCACACATTAAACACAGTGATGCTTCTGTCCGAAGACTCACCATCAACAAGAAGAAAAGAAGGAAGGAAAGCTGGGAATCTTGGGAGGATGAAGTGATTTTCATTTTATAGAGCCATATTTATCATCACATTCAGCATGTGCAGAAAACAGAGATCGTCATGAAGAGACGCCAGTGTTAGACTTCAGCTCAATATCTCAATATTCCAGCATGTTCTCTGAGTCACTGACCGAACGAGAAACAGCCTTCAGCTCAAACACTGCCTTATTGTACATCACTGGACACACACACCAAAACATGACATTAATGAACTCTCACATTTCATCAGCACACAGGGTCAAGGAGACACACACACACACACACACACCATGAGCAAACACTGCCATCACCGTGAATAGCACAAAACATGAATAAACGGACTGTGTTCTTGATTATATTTGTATTATATCTTCTGATAGGCTACTGTATAAACACTCTCGCTGTTTTAATTAGTAAGAGAAGATCTAGTTATCAAATCAAGTTAAATGTATTTGTGCAGCATTTCACAATATACTGTTTCAAAGCAGATTTACAGGAATGCTAATCAAGTCAAGTCAAGTCAAGTTTATTTATATAGTGCTTTTCACAATACAGATTGTATCAAAGCAGCTTCACAGTATTAAATTAAAATAATACATCAATGTTTGTTTCTAGTGGAAAACGTCCACGTTTGGTAATGCTGATCAATAGTATTGTTGATTGATTAATTAAATTAAATATCCCCAACTGAGCAAGCCAAAGGCAACAGTGGCAAGGAACCGAAAAACTCCATCAGGACCTAATGGAGAAAAAAAAACCTTGGGAGAACCCGGGCTCAGTCGGGGGCCAGTTCTCCTCTGGCGTTTATAAACTAGAGGTCGGATTTAACTGTAAGATTAAAAGTATTATATGAATGCCTGGCTGAAGAGATGCGTCTTTAATCTAGTTTTAAACTGGGAGAGCGAGTCTGAGCAACGAACAGTATCAGGAAGACTATTCCAGAGTTTTGGAGCTAAATGTGAAAATGCTCTCCCTCCTTTGGTGGATCTGGATATCCTAGGTATGACCAAAAGCCTCAAATTTAGTGATCTTAAAGAGCGCGATGGATTATAGGGCGATAGTAGATCCGTTAAATAGACTGGAGCTAAGCCGTTTAGGGCTTTATAAGTCAGTAGCAATACCTTGTAATTAATACGGAACTTTATAGGTAACCAATGCAGTGATGATAAAATCGGTGTTATATGATCATATTTTCTTGATCTAGTTAGAACTCTAGCGGCAGCATTTTGGACTAACTGTAGCTTGTTTATTGAGGATGCAGGACAACCAGCTAATAAAGCATTACAGTAATCTAGTCTCGAGGTCATGAATGCATGAACTAACTTTTCTGCATCAGAAACTGATAGCATATTACGTAGCTTAGCAATGTTTCTAAGGTGGAAAAAGGCTGTTCTTGTAACATATGAAATATGATTATCAAAAGACAGGTTGCAGTCTAGTATAACACCCAGGTCTTTTACTGTAGAGGATGAAGTAACAGGACACCCTACTATGTTAAAGTTGTATTGTGAGAGGTTTTGAGGGTGATTTTTTGAACCGATGATTAGTACCTCTGTCTTGTCTGGATTTAATAAAAGAAAATTGCGCGTCATCCAATCTTTTATATCTTTAACACACTCTGTCAATTTGGATAATTTAGCGTTTTCATCTGGCCGTGATGAAATATAGATTTGAGTGTCATCAGCATAACAATGGAAACTAATTCCATGTTTCCTTATAATATTTCCAAGTGGCAGCATATATATTGAGAATAATAGAGGGCCTAACACAGATCCCTGCGGCACTCCATAGTTTACTGGAGTTATGATCGATTTTTCTCCATTTAAATAGACAAAATGGTAGCGGTCAGATAAATACGATCTAAACCAGCTTAGTGCTTGTCCTTGAACACCAGTATAATTTTGTAGTCGATCTAAGAGTATTGTGTGATCTATAGTATCGAACGCAGCACTAAGATCAAGTAAAACTAGTATTGAGAAACAGCCTTGGTCAGAAGCTAATAGTAAATCATTTGTTTATAGTAAATCGCTAATGTTTATAATATCTTAATGTCTTCATGCCTTATATTCACATTTATCAGAGTACAGCTGGAGGATAATAGTTACATTTAATGATGATACAAACAATCATACAGTGTATGAATACTTTGAAGCCCACACGTTACTCTGACACACTCGTTACTCTGACACACTCGTTACTCCGACACACTCGTTACTGACACACTCGTTACTGACACACTCGTTACTCTGACACACTCGTTACTCTGACACACTTTACTGACACACTCGTTACTCTGACACACTCGTTACTCTGACACACTCGTTACTGACACACTCGTTACTCCGACACACTCTTTACTGACACACTCGTTACTGACACACTCTTTACTGACACACTCGTTACTCTGACACACTCGTAAGTGACACACTCGTTACTCTGACACACTCGTTACTCTGACTCACTCGTTACTGACACACTCGTTACTCCGACACACTCTTTACTGACACACTCGTTACTCTGACACACTCTTTACTGACACACTCGTTACTCTGACACACTCGTAACTGACACACTCGTTACTCTGACACACTCGTTACTGACACACTCGTTACTGACACACTCGTTACTGACACACTCGTTACTGACACACTCGTTACTCTGACACACTCTTTACTGACACACTCGTTACTGACACACTCGTTACTGACACACTCGTTACTGACACACTCGTTACTCTGACACACTCTTTACTGACACACTCGTTACTCTGACACACTCTTTACTGACACACTCGTTACTCTGACACACTCGTTACTCTGACACACTCTTTACTGACACACTCGTTACTCCGACACACTATTTACTGACACACTCGTTACTCTGACACACTCTTTACTGACACACTCGTTACTCTGACACACTCGTTACTCTGACACACTCTTTACTGACACACTCGTTACTCTGACACACTCGTAACTGACACACTCGTTACTCTGACACACTCGTTACTCTGACACACTCGTTACTCTGACACACTCGTTACTCTGACACACTCGTAACTGACACACTCGTTACTCTGACACACTCGTTACTCTGACACACTCGTTACTGACACACTCGTTACTCTGACACACTCGTAACTGACACACTCGTTACTCTGACACACACGTTACTGACACACTCGTTACTCTGACACACTCGTTACTCTGACACACTCGTTACTCTGACACACTCGTTACTTTGACACACTCGTTACTCTGACACACTTGTTACTCTGATACACTCGTTACTGACACACTCGTTACTCTGACACACTCTTTACTCTGACACACTCGTTACTCTGACACACTCTTTACTGACACACTCGTTACTCTGACACACTCGTAACTGACACACTCGTTACTCTGACACACTCGTTACTGACACACTCGTTACTCTGACACACTCGTTACTGACACACTCGTTACTCTGACACACTCGTTACTCTGACACACTCTTTACTGACACACTCGTTACTCTGACACACTCGTAACTGACACACTCGTTACTCTGACACACACTCGTTACTCTGACACACTCGTTACTCTGACACACTCGTTACTCTGACACACTCGTTACTCTGACACACTCGTTACTCTGACACACTCGTTACTTTGACACACTCGTTACTCTGACACACTTGTTACTCTAATACACTCGTTACTGACACACTCGTTACTCTGACACACTCTTTACTCTGACACACTCGTTACTCTGACACACTCGTTACTGACACACTCGTTACTCTGACACACTCGTTACTCTGACACACTCGTTACTCTGACACACACTCGTTACTCTGACACACTCGTTACTCTGACACACTCGTTACTGACACACTCGTTACTCTGACACACTCGTTACTCTGACACACGTTACTCTGACACACTCGTTACTCTGACACACTCGTTACTGACACACTCGTTACTCTGACACACTCGTTACTCTGACACACTCGTTACTCTGACACACACTCGTTACTCTGACACACTCGTTACTCTGACACACTCGTTACTGACACACTCGTTACTCTGACACACTCGTTACTCTGACACACTCGTTACTCGTTACTCTGACACACACGTTACTCGTTACTCTGACACACTCGTTACTCTGACACACACGTTACTCTGACACACTCGTTACTCTGACACACTCGTTACTGACACACTCGTTACTCTGACACACTCGTTACTCTGACACACTTTACTGACACACTTGTTACTTTGACACACTCGTTACTGACACACTCGTTACTGACACACTCGTTACTCTGACACACACTTGTTACTCTGACACACTCGTTACTCTGTCACACTCGTTACTCTGACACACTCGTTACTCTGACACACTCGTTACTCTGACACACACTCGTTACTCTGACACACTCGTTACTCTGACACACTCGTTACTCTGTCACACTCGTTACTCTGACACACTCGTTACTCTGACACACTCGTTACTCTGACACACACTCGTTACTCTGACACACTCGTTACTCTGACACACTCGTTACTCTGACACACTTGTTACTCTGACACACTCGTTACTCTGACACACTCGTTACTCTGACACACTCGTTACTCTGACACACTCGTTACTGACACACTCTTTACTGACACACTCGTTACTCAGACACACTCCGACACACTCGTTACTCTGACACACTCGTTACTCTGACACACTCGTTACTCTGACACACTCGTTACTCTGACACACTCGTTACCTGACACACTCGTTACTCTGACACACTCGTTACTCTGACACACTCGTTACTGACACACTTGTTACTCTGACGCACTCGTTACTCTGACACACTCGTTACTCTGACACACACTTGTTACTCTGACACACACTTGTTACTCTGACACACTCTTTACTGACACACTCATTACTCTGACACACTCGTAACTGACACACTCGTTACTCTGACACACTCTTTACTGACACACTCGTTACTCTGACACACACTTGTTACTCTGACACACTCGTTACTCTGACACACACTTGTTACTCTGACACACTCTTTACTGACACACTCGTTACTCAGACACACTCCGACACACTCGTTACTCAGACACACTCGTTACTCTGACACACTTATCTCTGACTGATCACAGAAAACTTCCTTAAATGTAACATTGAAACAAGCATTTTCTGTAAAGACTGTATTGTAAAAAGCTCTGTAGAAATAAACTTGAATCGAATCAGGCAGTTGAGATTTGCTATATAGTAAAGAATATTGCTGAATGTACATTATTTAAGGAGATATAAAGTTAGACATATATAACTAACGTTCTACAAAGGCTCCTCACGAGACTCTCTAGCAGACAAACACAGGTTTAAATACGCATGTCATGTGTCTTCAGCTGGTGTTGGTCGTAGAGTGAGAGAGTCAGACATGGTGAAGTGTGTGTCCTTGAGGAATTAAGCATCATCTCAACAATAAGTCGTTCTTCAGGGCGCCGTGACTGTCACTGGCGTCTGACACACACACAGATGCGCCACTGTACGACAGAAAGAGCCATTCACCCATCCAGACTTCATGAATCTGAACAATCACACATCAGAGTTTAAATGGAGTCTCAATGGCCTGGTTTCACAGACAGAGCTTATATTAAGCCAGGATTAGACCATTTAAGTAGTTTTTTAAACGTGCCTTAGAGAAGAACATTACTGGTGTGCATCTGGAGACCAAACAAACAGCTCAAACATGCTTAAGCCTTGTCTGTGAAACCGGGCATAAATCACATGTACTGCTCACACTTCTGTCTCAACACATTCTCTCTGCTGCACTGTGTGTGAAATGAACAAATACAAACGTCTCTTCTAAATCTAATGAGAAATGCCAGTACATATTGAGATATTTGACTTGCACATTTCATGATGATCAATAAATCATTTTGAAATCATCAGCATTAGTGTGTCTGATCTGAAATCTATCAAAAACTGATGAATTTAGACAGTGAGATGCATTTCATTATTTTTTATATTAAATTAAAATATTATAAAAATAATTTTAATAATGTAAATTTAAATTAAATGTAAAATATAATTAAAATAATATTAATATTAATGTAAATTACATTAAAATTGTACTTAAATATTGTTACAAATAATATTAATAATATTGTCACTCAAAATATTGTTAAAATAATATTATTGTAACTTAAAATATATTACATTTTATATAAAAGTATTGTTACAAATATGTTATTATTATTAATAATACAAATATTGTTAAAGGGGTCCTATTATGCTTTTTCACTTTTTCAACTTTATTTAGTGTGTAATTTTGCTGTTTGAGCAAAAAAATATCTGCAAGGTTACAAAGCTCAAAGTCCAATCCAAAGGGAGATATTTTATTTTAAAAAATCCACTTTCCAAGAACTACAAGGAACGGTTCGTTTGGAATACGTTGAAGTCATAATGTTCCTCATTTAAATAATCCCGGCCCACGGAATATGCAGAACAGCAGACGAGGCCTGTTTGAGCTGCTGCTGTCAAAGAGATGATGTATTTTCCACAACTCATTTGTTTTAGAATGGTTCAAATGTATTTTAAACACAGTTCCTGAACATGATAATCCCGATGTTTGTCTGTGCGCGGCACATTTCACGAAGAACAGCTTCCAGAACCACGATGCAGGCTATACGCACAAAAGCTTCTCCTGAAATGGAGCAGTTTTTTTTTTTCCGGGACAATCTTTTGTTTGTGGATCACAACTTGTATGCATGTCTTATTATTTGTAGTTGTGTTTTCTATAAACAGTTCCAATTATAAGCTTTATGTAGTTGCTATGATGTAATTGAATGGCAAAGCTTTGCCTCCGCTCGCCTGCTAACTAACATTACAGTATTGATGTAGTGTTTACTGTAGCTTCTCTAAGACTGTTCACCGCCCGTAAATTAACTGTTTTTGTGACTGATTACTGTTTGTATAACCATAGTTTTCCGACAAATATCATGATTAAATGGACAATATCGTACCTATAATGTACAAAGAAAAACATAACACTCTGAAACATCCTGTGAAAACCATGCCTGAAAAGTCTGTGAATAAAAAACGTTCTGGATGATCCTCTTGTTCGTTAACATTGTCAGGGTCTGAATCGGGTTTGAAATTGCAGCCATCCTTTATTTACATTAGAGAAGATCTCTCGGTTATGGAGGGGCGGGACATTTCCCGAACACACACTAAGCTCTGCCAATCACAACACACTGGGCCAGCTGACCAATCACAGCACATTTAGTGTTTCGGAAGGAGGGGCTTCATCGAAACCGGAACTGAACATGTTCGGGACAGACTGGGGAGAGAGGAGCCATAATAATGTAAAATATGTGTTTTTTGAACAATCAAGCATGAAAGCACATTCTAGTACACGTCAAAGACAAAATCAAGACTTATAATAATAATAATACCCCTTTAATTTGTATTGCAATATCAGCAGAAACATGTGAGATTGCTCAGGTGTTTTTCTCAGGAGAAACAGAAGCGACGATGGGAACTTCACTGGTATACACACATCAGAGCGACAGGAACACTGTAGACAATCCGTCCAGAGACGTGCTTCTGTCACGAGCTTCTGACTGATGCATGCTGGGTGTTTCTTCTGCTCAGTGATTAATTAATCTATAGATTAGCGTCTGTTAAGCAAGATTCCCAAAGGGACGGAGTGAATAAACACAGAATACAGATAAAAAAGCTTGAAATAAGACAGACATCAACAGCATGATAATCACAACGTGCAACATCACGAACGTCATCAAATGAAGAAGTCTCGCTTTCAACAGCAGTGTTTTACATAGATTCTCTCCAGATGTTTCAAACAATCCTTCAATTCAGAGTTTGATCTACTAAACAAAAGAAGCATTATGATGTTACTGTTAAAACTTCTCTATAGACAAATTGAGTGTGATTTTTACTTAAAATAGCAATATTAGCATGAGCAGAAATCACTGAAGCGATGTGGAGAACGACCCCTTCCAAACGCAGCGAGTTACAGATTTACATTCACACACACACTGATCATATGAACCTGATCAAACATTTACATTCACACACACACTGATCATATGAACCTGGTCAAACATTTACATTCACACACACACTGATCATATGAACCTGATCAAATATTTACACACACACACACACACACACACACACTGATCATATGAACCTGATCAAACATTTACATTCACACACACACTGATCATATGAACCTGGTCAAACATTTAAATTCACACACACACACACACACACACACACTGATCATATGAACCTGATCAAATATTTACACACACACACACACACACACACACACACTGATCATATGAACCTGATCAAACATTTACATTCACACACACACACACACACACACACTGATCATATGAACCTGATCAAACATTTACATTCACACACACACACACACACTGATCATATGAACCTGGTCAAACATTTACATTCACACACACACTGATCATATGAACCTGATCAAACATTTACATTCACACACACACTGATCATATGAACCTGGTCAAACATTTAAATTCACACACACACACACTGATCATATGAACCTGGTCAAACATTTACATTCACACACACACTGATCATATGAACCTGGTCAAACATTTAAATTCACACACACACACACACACACACACACACACACACACACACACACACACACACACACTGATCATATGAACCTGGTCAAACATTTACATTCACACACACACTGATCATATGAACCTGATCAAACATTCACACACACACACACACACACACACACACACACACACACACACACACACACACACACACACACACACACACACACACACACACACACACACACACACACACACACACACACTGATCATATGAACCTGGTCAAACATTTACATTCACACACACACTGATCATATGAACCTGATCAAACATTTACATTCACACACACACTGATCATATGAACCTGGTCAAACATTTACATTCACACACACACTGATCATATGAACCTGATCAAACATTTACATTCACACACACACTGATCATATGAACCTGGTCAAACATTTACATTCACACACACACTGATCATATGAACCTGGTCAAACATTTACATTCACACACACACTGATCATATGAACCTGGTCAAACATTTACATTCACACACACACTGATCATATGAACCTGGTCAAACATTTACATTCACACACACACACACTGATCATATGAACCTGGTCAAACATTTACATTCACACACACACACACTGATC
>CM040809.1:34098446-34108446 GCA_022829025.1 Squalius cephalus
ACACAGTTACGCAGTAAATACAGTACCACAGTAAACATGGTTCCACAGTAAACACAGTACTGTAGTAAACATGGTTCCGCAGTAAACACGGTTCCGCAGTAAACACACTAACGCAGTAAACACAGTACCGCAGTAAACACGGTTCCGCAGTAAACACGGTTCCACAGTAAACATGGTTCCACAGTAAACACGGTTCCACAGTAAACACACTAACGCAGTAAACACAGTACCGCAGTAAACACGGTTCCACAGTAAACACGGTTCCACAGTAAACATGGTACCGCAGTAAACACACTAACGCAGTAAACACAGTACCGCAGTAAACACGGTTCCGCAGTAAACACGGTTCCACAGTAAACATGGTTCCACAGTAAACACGGTTCCACAGTAAACACACTAACGCAGTAAACAGTACCGCAGTAAACACGGTTCCACAGTAAACACGGTTCCACAGTAAACATGGTACCGCAGTAAACACGGGACCGCAGTAAACACAGTAACGCAGTAAACACAGTACCACAGTAAACATGGTTCCACAGTAAACACAGTACTGTAGTAAACATGGTTCCGCAGTAAACACGATTCCGCAGTAAACAGTACAGCAGTAAACACAGTTCCGCAGTAAACACGGTTCCACAGTAAACACAGTACCGCAGTAAACACAGTACCGTACCGCAGTAAACACAGTACCGCAGTAAACACGGTTCCACAGTAAACACAGTTCCGCAGTAAACACGGTTCCACAGTAAACACAGTACCGCAGTAAACACAGTACCGTACCGCAGTAAACACAGTACCGCAGTAAACACGGTTCCGCAGTAAACACGGTTCCACAGTAAACACGGTTCCACAGTAAACACAGTACCGCAGTAAACACAGTACCGTACCGCAGTAAACACAGTACCGCAGTAAACACGGTTCCGCAGTAAACACGGTTCCGCAGTAAACACGGTTCCACAGTAAACACGGTTCCGCAGTAAACACAGTACCATAGTAAACACAGTACCGCAGTAAACATCGTTCCACAGTAAACACAGTACCGCAGTAAACATGGGACTGCAGTAAACACAGTACCATAGTAAACACAATACCGCAGTAAACATGGTTCCACAGTAAACATAGTACCGCAGTAAACATGGGACTGCAGTAAACACAGTACCGTAGTAAACATGGTTCCACAGTAAACACAGTACCATAGTAAACATGGTTCCACAGTAAACACAGTACCGCAGTAAACATGGTTCCGTAGTAAACAAAGTACCGCAGTAAACATCGGACCGCAGTAAACACAGTACCGCAGTAAACATGGTTCCACAGTAAACACAGTACCGTAGTAAACATGGTTCCACAGTAAACACAGTACCGCAGTAAACATGGTTCCGCAGTAAACACAGTACCGCAGTAAACATGGTTCCGCAGTAAACACAGTACCGTAGTAAACATGGTTCCACAGTAAACACAGTACCGCAGTAAACATGGTTCCGCAGTAAACACAGTACCGTAGTAAACATGGTTCCGCAGTAAACACAGTACCGTAGTAAACATGGTTCCACAGTAAACACAGTACCGTAGTAAACATGGTTCCACAGTAAACACAGTACCGTAGTAAACATGGTTCCACAGTAAACACAGTACCGCAGTAAACATGGTTCCGCAGTAAACACAGTACCGCAGTAATATTGTGACCATAGTAAACAGGCTATGGCACAGTGAAGACGGAGTTTAATGTGGAGCTGCGAGTGTTTCTGCTCTTCTACAGTAATGGGTTTGACCACGTCAATGCATTTACACTCTTCATCGCAGAGGAAGCCATCGATCTGAAAACACTTTAGCCGTTCAGGCTGGAGAACACACTTATCCTCACGCTCTCAGAGACTCTTTTACTGTTCTTGAACCAGAGCAGGTTAAAGAGCAGAAAACAAGACCAGCGGCTTCATCTGACACACACACACACACACACACAAGCATCCATAAGCTCGAGACACCTTCAGATATAAATCATCACACTCACATTCCAATCCCAGATAACAGTGAACGTTCTCAGAAGATTCCAGTAACGTTATAGTTGACGTTTGTTCAAAGTTATCTGGTTTTAAAAATGTTCTCAAAACGTTATTTATACATCGTTCATGAAACACTTTCCTAGTTGGATGATCCATCTAAGATTTTTTAAATGTTACTACTTGTTTTAGAACGTTCAGAGAACATCCAAAAGTAACGTTTGAAGATTGATAAAGTTGTTCCCTTAACGCTCGTATAACTGATAAAAAACATCTTTAAACCATTTAATAAACTAGTTCAGGAGTAACTGAGTCTGTATCTCACACTGACTCACATCAGACGAGCGGATCCTTTCTAATCGACTTCTAAATGAGTCTCTCCCTTCAGGCCTCCGTAACACGCTAAAAATACCTTCAATATCACAGAGAAATGAGCCAGTTTCCACTGAAGATCTGAGCATGTGCTGAGATCAGAACCTGAAGATCCACGAGGAACATCTGAGGAACATCTGAGGAGAGAATGCAGCTACTAATCAGCTACGACCAGTTCATCAAATCAGAATAAACTCCCTTCTGGACACATTAGTCAAGTCAGGAAACAAACTAAAGCTGAACACACTAACACACTTACACACACGATGCCATGACCTCTGACCTTTGGCGACATCATCCCTGACCTCTGACCTATACCGATATCATCTCTTGAGAGCAGCAGGTTGAAGAAGGCACACGAGGCACATCGAGATACCAGAATGTCATTGAACAAACACCCTAGCAACCATGCACAACACCCTAGCAACCACGCATAACACCTAGCAACCACGCACAACACCCTATCAACCATGCACAACACCCTATCAACCATGCACAACACCCTAGCAATCACGCACAACACCCTATCAACCATGCACAACACCCTAGCAACCACGCACAACACCCTAGCAACCATGCACAACACCTAGCAACCATGTAGAAGACTGTCTCATTGTGACGGTGAGTTCAGCACAGGCTAGAGCTCTTATACACACACACACACACACACACACACACACACACACACACACACACACACACACACTTCAATAAACACAAACACAGTTTGATCTAATCAGTGTTGTTTTTTGTGTAATCACACACACTCTATCTCTCTCTCACACACACACACAAACACACACACACACACACTTTTCAATTAAACCATAGCGGTGTGTGTGTGTAATCCTTCCATTCCATTAGTGAGAATCGATCTGGCCTCTGGAAAACGCTGACTAATCTGCAAGAGCTGTGTGTGTGTGTGTGTGTGTGTGTGTGTGTGTGTGTGTTGAACATGAAACTGTCACACTCACACAGATTAAACTCTGTTTAAGTGTTTCTCCATTATGAGTCTGTGTCCTGTTACGTGCCTGTGGGAGAATTTTGTGTGAGTGTGTTAGAGGGTGTGTGTGTTAGAGAGAGAGAGTGTGTGTGTGTGTGTGTGTGTGTGTGTGTGTGTGTGTGTGTGTGTGTGTGTGTGTGTGTGTGTGTGTGTGTGTGTGTGAGACAGTAAATGCGCATCGCTTCAATCCGTATCCTGCTGCTCATTAAATGGCAGCGCTGTCAATCAAACTCAAGTGGCTTTATTGTCATGCGTGCGTGAATAAGTGTCTGTGTGTGTGTGTGTTGTGCAGAGTGAGTGAGTGAATGAGTGTGTGTGTGTGTGTGTGTGTGTGTGTGTGTGTGTGTGTGTGTGTGTCATGCAGAGTGATTGAGTGTGTGTGTGTGTGTGTGTGTGTGTGTGTGTGTCGTGCGGAGCGAGTGAGTGTGTGTGTGTGTGTGTGTGTGTGTGTGTGTGTGTGTGTGTGTGTGTGTGTGTGTGTGTGTGTGTGTGTGTGTGTGTGTGTATTTGTGTGTCCCCCGCCGGACAGTGATTGCACAGATGCATGCTGGGAAGAGCAGTTTCAGGGCGGAGAGGACGAAGAGTTCACACACTAATAACACAGATAATGTTCTCAGAATGCTCTCTCAATGTTCTCAAAGTCATGAACAAACGTTCTTCAGTAATGTCTCACACACAGCTCACACACGTCTCACACACACCTTACACACTGCTCACACACACCTCACACACGCATGAAATACAAGCCTCACACACGCATGAAACACACGCCTCACACATGCATGAAAAACACGCCTCACACACATGAAACAAACGCATGAAACACAAGCCTCACACACGCATGAAACACACGCCTCACACACACATGAAATACAAGCCTCACACACGCATGAAACACACGCCACACACACGCATGAAACACACGCCACACACACACATGAAACAAACGCATGAAACACAAGCCTCACACACGCATGAAAAACACGCCTCACACACACATGAAACACACGCCACACACACGCATGAAACAAACGCATGAAACACAAGCCTCACACACGCATGAAACACACGCCTCACACACACATGAAACACGCCTCACACACGCATGAAACACACCTCACACACGCATGAAACACACGCCACACACGCATGAAACACACCTCACACACGCATGAAACACACACCTTACACACGCATGAAACACTCACCTTACACACGCATGAAACACACGCCTCACACACGCATGAAACACACCTCACACACACACATGAAACAAACCTTACACACGCATGAAACACACACCTTACACACACATGAAACACACACCTTACACACACATGAAACACACACCTTACACACACATGAAACACACACCTTACACACGCATGAAACACTCACCTTACACACGCATGAAACACACGCCTCACACACACATGAAACACAAGCCTCACACATGCATGAAACACACGCCTCACACACACACGCCTCACACACACATGAAACACAAGCCTCACACATGCATGAAACACACGCCTCACACACGCATGAAACACACGCCTCACACATGCATGAAACACTCACCTTACACACGCATGAAACACACGCCTCACACACACATGAAACACAAGCCTCACACACACATGAAATACAAGCCTCACACATGCATGAAACACACGCTTCACACACGCATGAAACAAACGCATGAAACACGCCTCACACACGCATAAAACACACCTCACACACACATGAAACACACACCTTACACGCATGAAACACCTTACACACGCATGAAACACGCCTCACACACGCATGAAACTATACACGCATGAAACGCCTCACACACGCATGAAACACGCCTTACACACGCATGAAACACACGCCTCATACACGCATGAAACACCTCACACACGCATGAAACACACGCCTCACACACGCATGAAACGCCTCACACACGCATGAAACACACGCCTCACACACGCATGAAACGCCTCACACACGCATGAAACACACGCCTCACACACGCATGAAACAAACGCATGTAACACGCCTCACACACGCAAGAAACACACGCCTTACACACGCATGAAACAAACGCATGTAACACGCCTCACAGACGCATGAAACACACGCCTCACACACGCATGAAACAAACGCATGTAACACGCCTCACACACGCAAGAAACACACGCCTTACACACACATGAAACACGCCTCACATACGCATGAAACACACGCCTCACACACACATGAAACACGCCTCACATACGCATGAAACACACGCCTCACACACACATGAAACACGCATGAAACACGCATGAAACAAACGCATGAAACACACGCCTCACACACGCATGAAACAAATGCATGAAACACGCCTCACACACGCATGAAACACACCTCACACACACATGAAACACACCTCACACACGCATGAAACACTCACCTTACACACGCATGAAACACACGCCTCACACACGCATGAAACACACGCTTATACACGCATGAAACGACTCAAATACGCATGAAACACGCCTTACACACGCATGAAACACACGCCTTACACACGCATGAAACACACGCCTCACACACACATGAAACACACGCTTATACACGCATGAAACGACTCACATACGCATGAAACACGCCTTACACACGCATGAAACACACGCCTTACACACACATGAAACACACGCCTCACACACGCATGAAACACGCCTCACACACATATGAAACACGCCTTACACACACATGAAACACACGCCTTACACACACATGAAACACACGCCTCACGCACGCATGAAACACACGCCTTACGCATGAAACACACGCCTTACACACGCCTCACACACACATGAAACACACGCCTTACACACACATGAAACACACGCTTCACGGACGCATGAAACACGCCTTACACACACATGGAACACACGCCTCACGCACGCATGAAACACGCCTTACGCATGAAACACACGCCTTACACACGCCTTACACACACATGAAACAAACGCCTCACACACGCATGAAACACACGCCTCACACACGCATGAAACACACGCCTCACACACGCATGAAACACACGCCTCACACACTCATGAAACACACGCCTCACACACGCATGAAACACACGCCTCACACACGCATGAAACACACGCCTCACACACGCATGAAACACACGCCTCACACACGCATGAAACACACGCCTCACACACTCATGAAACACACGCCTCACACACGCATGAAACACACGCCTCACACACGCATGAAACACACGCCTCACACACTCATGAAACACACGCCTCACACACGCATGAAACACACGCCTCACACACTCATGAAACACACGCCTCACACACGCATGAAACAAACGCCTCACACACGCATGAAACACACACCTTACAAACGCATGAAACACACACCTCACACACGCATGAAACACACGCCTTACACACGCATGAAACACACGCCTCACACACGCATGAAACACACGCCTCACACACACATGAAACACACGCATGAAACCCATGCCTCACACACAACTCACACACACATGAAACACACGCCTTACGCATGAAACACACGCCTTACACACACGTGAAACACACGCCTCACACATGCATGAAACACGCCTCACACACGCATGAAACACGCCTCACACACAACTCACACACACATGAAACACACGCCTTACGCATGAAACACACGCCTTAAACACGCATGAAACACACGCCTCACACACAACTCACACACACATGAAACACACGCCTTACGCATGAAACACACGCCTTACACACACGAAACACACGCCTCACACACTCATGAAACACGTCTCACACACGCATGAAACACACGCCTTACACACGCATGAAACGCACACCTCACACACGCATGAAACACACACCTCACACACGCATGAAACACACGCCTCACACACGCATGAAACACGCCTTACACGCATGAAACACACGCCTCACACACACATGAAACACACGCCTCACACACGCATGAAACACGCCTTACACACGCATGAAACACACGCCTCACACACGCATGAAACACGCCTTACACGCATGAAACACACGCCTCACACACTCATGAAACACACGCCTCACACACGCATGAAACACGCCTCACACACGCATGAAACACACGCCTTACACACGCATGAAACACACGCCTTACACACGCATGAAACACACGCCTTACACACGCATGAAACACACGCCTTACACACGCATGAAACACACGCCTTACACACGCATGAAACACACCTTACACACGCATGAAACACACGCCTTACACACACGAAACACACCTTACACACGCCTCACACGCATGAAACACGCCTCACACACGCATGAAACAAGCCTCACACACGCATAAAACATGTTCACACACACGCATGAAACACGCCTCACACACGCATAAAACACGCCTCACACACGCATGAAACACACGCCTCACACACGCATGAAACACACACCTTTCACACGCCTCACACACTCATGAAACACACACCTTACACACGCCTCACACACACATGAAACCCAAGCCTCACACACGCATGAAACACGCCTCACACATGCCTCACACATGCATGAAACACACGCCTTACACACGCATGAAACACGCCTCATGCAGGAAACACATGCCTCACACACAGCCTCACACACACCCTCACACACGCATGAAACACAGACCCTCACACACGCATGAAACACACGCCTCACACACGCATAAACACTGAAATAAACTGAACTCGTCTTCCGATCACGACTCGAGCATTCACGAAGATCATCTGACATCATCAGCCGGGGCTGCTGGGTAAACCGGTCTAACACACATTCAAATGAAGACGCCAGTCTAATATCACACACTCATACACACAAGCCGCGCTGCCATTGGCCAGAATTCAGGATCCTTCATGTGAACCAGATTAACCCACAGACCTGATTCATCAAACACACACCAGACGATCAACGACATCTGACATTCCTGACCGTTACCCAGCACTAACACACACACACACACACACACACACACACTCACACACTCCAAACCATTAACCAGCACTATAAATTCAATAAATTCCACTAGAAACAAACCTTGTTGTATTATTTTAATTTAATACTGTGAAGCTGCTTTGATACAATCTGTATTGTGAAAAGCGCTATACAAATATACTTGACTAACACACACACACTCTAAACCATTGACCAGCACTAACACACACACACACACACACACACACACACACACACTCCAAACCATTAACCAGCACTAGCACTAACACACACACACACACACACTAAACCATTAACCAGCACTAACACACACAAACACACACACCCCAAACCAGTAACCAGCACTAACACACACACACAAACACACACACAATCTCTCTCTCTCTAAACCATTAACCAGCACTAACACACACACACACACACACACACACACACACACACACACTAAACCATTAAAGGTGGTATCAGTGATTTCAGGCCCAAACATATGTTCACATTCATCTAATCTTACCTAACGATCCGCTAGCTGCCGCCCCATAAGCATGCCGTCAAAAAAACGCGTCTCTGTAGGCAGCCTAGGCTCTGAGATCTACACACAAAAACAAATTGTTTCACAACAACTCAAAACCAAAATAAATAGTGTTCCAACCAATCACCGACAGGGGGGGGGGGGGGGTGAGGTTTTCGCGTGCAGCCGTCATAGGCAGCCGTGCACGAGCGCAAAACCTCACAACACCCCCAGAGATTAGATGAATGTGAACATTTATGTTTGGGCCTGAAATCCCTGATACCACCTTTAACCAGCACTAACACACACACACACACACACACACACACACACACACACACACACACACACACTCTCTCTCTCTCTAAACCATTAACCAGCACTAACACACACACACACACACACACACTTCATGATCTGAAAAACAGTTTCTCACCAAAACAACAACGTTACATTTTGTCAAATCGCAGTTTTATGTTGCAGAGCATCACTGCTAACACGTGACACAATGTAACACACCTGACATAAACCAGCATTTATGAGTCATTATTCAGATCAAGTTTTGTTCTCATCTCAGATCAGTAATATTACTACCCAAATTGCATATTGTAATTTTAATAAACACAACAACTTTTCACACACGAACAGAAATATTAAAGGTCATGCTGGGGTCCTGCCATTGGCTGATGCGTCTGAATAATTCATGAGGAAGATCTATGAATGGTTTGGAGGTTGTTTTTAATATTTTCATTTATAAATATGTCCATAACCGGACATACAGTCAGTGTCACACATGACCTCCACATGCATGTATACAGTAGGGTCATATATGATGTGTAGGATCATACTCAGGGTTATATCTCCATACACGCCCTATAGGACTCCACACATCATATATAACGCTCCACGCCTCTATATGCCATACATCAACACGAAAACTGAATCTGTAACGCGGTGTTCGGACCGAAGGAAAGGTGTGATGCATGTAAACACCGGGATCGCTGTCTGATGCTCATGCATGTTTAATATCTCATAAACGATCATCTGGAGCGATGAGACGCGCGCGCGACAGAAGGAATCAACTCACTCATTA
>CM040809.1:34113446-34128446 GCA_022829025.1 Squalius cephalus
GGTCTGGGTCTGTCTCTGGCTCTGGGTCTGGGTCTGTCTCTGGCTCTGGGTCTGGGTCAGGGTCAGGGTCTGTCTCTGGGTCTGGGTCAGGGTCTGGGTCTGGGTCAGGGTCAGGGTCAGGGTCAGGGTCAGGGTCTGTCTCTGGCTCTGGGTCTGGGTCTGGGTCTGTCTCTGGCTCTGGGTCTGGGTCTGGGTCTGTCTCTGGCTCTGGGTCTGGGTCAGGGTCAGGGTCTGCTGCGAGCTCCTGGTGTAGAGGAGCAAGGTCACGTTTCCCAGAATGCAGCTGGGAGACAGCAGTCTCAGCATTTCTGATATCTATCGCTATAGCATTTATCCAAAGTGCATTTCCCTGCTGGGGAGGTTATCAAACTGATGGATTTTTCAGAGATAACAACGGTTAAAGTGACCTAAGATAAGAAGAGCAGCATCAGGAGATGGGTTCTTGTGCCTGTTTATCATGTCGTGTAATTCTCTAAGTGCGCTGTCCTCGCTAGCCAAGGAGGGATGTACCCTGTATAACGCAGTTCTCTGGGCAAATGAAATGGTCTGCATTTCACAGTAATATACTCCACGCTTTCAGAACATGGCTGTGATATTACTGTGTTATCGGAGTCCCAGGATAGTTGACGAGGTTAGCCCTTCTGTCCCCCCGCGTGTCGGCTCTGGGAACGGGGTTAGGGCTTCGTCGGCAGTCCTCTGTCTGAACCACGTTTCACAGAAACATAAAAGGGGACAATCCTGGATGTACCTCTGTGTATCCATCCGAAAAGATCATCTGTCTTGTTTGCTCGGGACTGGACATTAGCCAGGAGCGTGATCGGAAGAGTTAGCCGGCCTTCGCTAACCTCGGCGGAGTCTCCGTTACGCTTCTTACATGGTTTGATATGACTTGCTATTCTAAGATTTTCCATGACAACTTGCTGAAGATATTCTCCTGAAGATATATTGAAGAATGTTGTGAACCAAACAACATTGGACCCCATTGATTGAACACAGGGACATTTCTCAATGAAGAAGAAGAAGAAGAAGAATGAAAGTCATAGAGGTTTGAACGGCATGATGGAGAGTAAATGATGACAGAATGAAACTGTGGCTTTAATGAAGCAGACTGACTAAACTCTGATTACGAGGGAAATTTAGTTTCTAATTAAAACAGCTTCAAAATCTCATCTGGAGAAAATGAACCTGTGAAGATGAGCTGGTGTTGGGTTAGTGCTCTCTGTGACTCTCTCAGCCGACACTAGATGGAGACAGAAACCAGGAGAACTTCGACACACACTGAGAATCAACCAACCATCTCCAGTACTAGAACCCATTCTGATCAAGCCTCTGACCAGGGCTCCGGGAGATGACTACAATAATATAAAATAAGACAAACAAGATTTAAAAGAAGCTAAAATAACTAAAAATCAAGATATTTCTAATGCTGAATTCACCAGCACATCAACTGCTTTTTTGTCTTTGAACAACCAGGATTCTTGGAAAACTGGGATATTTGAGAAACCTAATTTTAAAAGTGTGATTTCTAGAAATGGGATCTTTTTGTATCCTTTTACGTTACAATTTTAAAACACCATCCTAATTTTTAAAATCAACCCTATTTATACACTGAAGCCATAGAATAATTTCTAGTTTCTCAAAGAACCTTTATTTATTAAGAGTGAATCCAGTAAATTTCGAACGACACTGATTAAAAAGAGGAACCCTGAAGAACGTTCATCTCTAAAAACCTCTGCAATCCTGAAATGTAATCTTTTCAATTATAATTATTTTAGTGACTTGTTTGAATATCTGGACACTCCTTTGTCATTACAGCAGAGGAACCAGAGGAACCTGATAACAATAAGCTTGAGAGCCGCTGATCCTCCAAACACCTCGATGAGTGTTTGTTTACAGGCTTCATGATGACATCATCCTCATCATCATCATCATCAGAACATCTAGAGCTGGTTGAGATGTTTGCGGCTGCTTCAGTTTAATTTCATCTGTTGACACTATGACAATTCGCCACAAAATGATCAAGAACTGCATAAAGTAACTAGTGTTTATTTAACCGACAGCTAAATGTGTGTGTGTACAGTATGTGTGTGTGTGTGTGTGTGAGAGAGAAAGAGAGAGAGAGAGAGTGTGTGCCAGCACTGTGACACACACACACACCCACACACCCACACACACAGCAAGTGTTCGACAGATGGCTCTCTCTTTCTCTCTTTCCACACTGAAATGACAATGACTAAAATAAACGCTCTGATCTTCTACACACTGATACTCACTGTGTGTTTGTGATTTTCTATCTTTCTGCTTCAGATCCAGAATTCACTAGAAACTTTTGTTGCTCCCAAAATAACCCAGAGCATCTCACTACAAAAAAAAATCATGCTCTTCTGTATTTCTGTCTTGTTTTCCAGCACAAATATCTGAACATTCTTATATCAAAATACATTTATTGGAGAAGAACAATGACAATTGAAGAACAATTGAAAACAATGAAGATATTAAGTCTTGTTTCCGGTATTAAAATGTTTGTTTGTGCTTAAAACCAGAACAAATATCTGCCAATGGAGTCAAAGGGAAAACAAGAGTATTTTTCTGACTCCATTGGCAGATATTTGTTCTGGTTAGATTTTTGTTGTTGCTGCAGTGTGCAGTGTTGACAGAACCGGGCTAATATGGTCAATTCTGGTAAGAACTCGAGCTGCTGCGTTTTGGACCAGCTGTAGTTTGTTTATTAAGCGTGCAGGGCAACCACCCAGTAGAGCATTACAATAATCTAGCCTTTCTCCCAGGGGTAGCATGAACAGAGTGAACAGCAGCGGTCCTAGTACTGAGCCTTGTGGTACACCATACTGAACTTGTGATCGATGTGATGTCTCTTTGTTTATACTGAATTCCACCACACACACACACACACACACACACACACACACACACACACACACGCACACACACACACACACACACACTCTCTCTCTCACTGACTCAGATGTTATAAGAAACAAGAAATGAATCAAACAGAAGAGATATATATTGCAATACATTTATTCATTCCATATTATTCTGCATATTATACTTATAGAGGCTGAAATATCATCACTGGAGCTTCAGTGAAATGATAAAATGAGACGTGGGGTTAGTAAATCTCCGACAGTTCTGAGATTAAAGTACAAAATCCCTTTACAAACCAAGAGCTGCGGTACATTATAAAACATGAGATAAATACTGAATAAAACACTGAAGAAACTAAACCACAGCAGACACACACACACTCTCTCTCTCTCTCTCTCTCACACACACGCACACACACTTCAGTCCTCAAGCCAAACAAACTCTCGCTTTATTTACAGTAACAAAATATCTTTACAAAACAACATTTAACATTTCAAATTCAAACTTGATGCAAGTTATGAAAAAAGCATAAACACATCTTTCATACACAGTTCATTTCGCTGAGCTGACCTACAAAAACTGAACAAGGCAAAATAGAAATAGGGTAAATTACATGAAAAACCCCCAAAATCTGAAATTATAAAGAATATTTTATGCATCAAGAAAATTAAGTATATTTTGTCCATTGCAGTGATGAGTATGAAATCTCTTCTAATTCTACGAATAAGAGTTTGGGTATTTAATCGTCATAAATAGTCTTGCATGCAATGGAATGCAATGCAAAGAAAGAAAAAAGGTCTATATTTTCTTTATCTAAAATATCATTTCATTTTTTTTTTCTTTTGATTGTGGGATGAAATATAAGCCAGACATTCTGTTGTGAATGTCCCCCCATAGAGATGAACTGTAGTCGCACATGTTAATATTAAAGAGCGCTGAGATCCTCCATTAGCACATGAACTCATATCTGAGTGTGAATGCGTTCAGGAAGATGAAGCATCCTCATCCTCATCCTCACAGGGTTGCTATGGGAACTGAACAGGTTCACATGCAGGTCAGGATGCGGGTGGCGGGTCATGTGATGTGATGATGCGGAGCAGAGAGGACAGACAATATCAGAATACTGTCATCAGGCATCAGCTGTGTTCACAAAACTGGACATCACATGACTGAAGCGTCACATGACCTCACTGTTACTCAGCGTTTAACTCAATCTTGGGTAAAAATGTTATGAATTCTGACAGACTTTACATTTTCATCATGGATTAAACTACAGTATTCTGTGCAAAGATTGTCCTCAGTGTTTCTGTCTCGTTTCCCAGCACACACATCTAAACATTCTAAACTCAAGATGCATTTACTGGAGAAGAACAACGACTGAAGATATTAAGACTTGCTTCCTGAAAAATCATCAAAACGAAGAGAGTTTGTGCTTAAAACTATGAAGTAAAAGTCTTCGGGACAAAGTTTTATGTTGGCTTGACAAAAGCCTTGTCTGAAGTTCTGAAGGTTTTATAAGCTTCTTAGCATGGTCTATCATGTTGTTAGCATGTCTTAGCATGTGCTGAACGTTATTTTACATTTTGCTATCATGTTTTATTACATTGTTAGCATGAATTAACATATTACTAGCATGTCTTACCAATTGCTAACATGTTGCTAGCATATTTGAACACTTTGCTAACGTTTTAGCATTTTGCTAGCAAGAATGAGTATGTTGCTAACATGTTTTGACACAATGCTAACATAAATTAGCATATTGCTAGCATGATTTAGCATGTTACTAGCATGTTGCTAGCATTAATTAGCACATTGCTAGCATGACTTAGCATGTTTGCTAATATGTTTTGACACATTGCTAACGTAAATTAACACATTGCGAGCATGATTTAACAGGTTACTAGCATGTTTTAACATGTTGGGTTAGGGTTAGGGTTAACCCTAACATGAATAAGCATGTTGCTATTATGAATAGGGTTAGAGTAGCATGTCTTAAGCTAGTTACCAGGCTTTGCTAGTGATAGATACTCGGTGGATGAAGCTGTTAAGAGTTATTGTGTAAAAGTTTTGAGCCCCTCAGTGTAAGTCTAAGGGATTTTTCGCGGTTTGATCGTGTTTTCTGTTTAAGTTTAGTCTCAGAAGAAGAAGAAGGTTTGCATATAACAAACCATTATCTGCTAACGGGGCCAGAAAGCTCTCCCTTTACTCTGAGATGTCCAGTAGTGTGCTGCAGTGTGAGCGTGTGTTATTGTGAACCCGGCGGCTGGTCTGGGGTCAGTCCTACACCAGCGAGTTGATGACCGGAGACGGCGGCCCGGACCTGCCGCTGTACTGGCCGATGAAGGAGCCGTCCTCGTTGAACTGCGTGTCCCCGGAGTCGGCGTACTCCACTAAGCTGTCCTCGCTGCCGTCGCGCGGGACCGTCCCGCTGGAGGGCGTGGGGCTAACTCTGAGCGGCTTACGGTCCTCCTCACTGCGAGAGAAACCACAGGTGAACCATGAGGCAAGCACTGCAGACATCACGCGCTTCAAACACCTGCACACTCCTGCATCAGGACACACTCGCTGGAGACGTGAGGAGCAACCGGAGCGTCTCCAGTAAACGTGTCCTGATTTAACCCTCATCCTGCCCTCGGGTCTTTCCGAAACTCATCTTTTAAAAGTTTTCATCAGAGACTGTGTCCAAGACTCTAGGACTTTTGTCGCACTTGAACCACAAATACAAAGAATTTTTTTTTTTTATGGATTCAAGGAGTTTTGTTGTTGAAATTTAAAAAAGTAACAAATCCTTCATTCGCGGGTCAATTTGACCCCCTTAGGAATGAATGGAATGCTAGGAATGCTTCAGTACACACAGAAAAACCTAAAAATGCTCAAAATTCAAAGTAAAAATGCTAAAACTATACCAAAAAAAATAATTTTATAATGTCTACATGTGTTTCTGAATGCACACAGAAGAGAACTGGCTTTAGGACCCAGAGGAACAGCTCATTTACTCCATATAGAGCTATAAGGCCATCTAGTGGCTAGAGTCATGAAACATCATGTTATTTTATTATTTTTCCACAAGAGGTCAGCAAAGACTCCCAATGTAAGATATTTTGAGCTGAATTAAAAGGGCTCAAAATCAATATTGAATTTTAATTGAATAAAATTGAATTATTTTGAATTTAAGTTGAAAGAATGTGAGGAATGTGCTTAAATTACTATTTATTTATTATTTATTAATCAAATCTAGTAATTTAAAGGTAAAATAATAATAAATTGCATTAAAAAATATAATCAAAATGAAATAAAATTAGCTTTCTGGACAAAAAAATAAAAAATAAATCAAATATAATTTTAGGGCTTCGGGTCGTTGTGACCCGCGAGGGAAGGATGAAGGTTAAGAATGTTGAGATGTTTGTGCTGGAAAACGAGACAGAAACACTGAGGAAGAGCATCATGATTTCAGTGAGCTCGTGACAGGACATGAAACACACATGCATATTTAAAATCACATACATGTGACGTGAATCTCAGAGCATGTGTTAAAGCTTTAAATCATCTCATTTATGGTCAACCATCAGACGGATGAAGCATCCAAGCGTGAAGATGAAGAGCAGACTGATCTCAGAAGCGCTGAAGCAGCAGCAGAACCTGATCCGGTTCATGCAGACACGCTCGTTCTGCTGGCGCTTCATTACACACACACACACACACACACACACACACACACACACACACATGACGACTGATGGACTTGTGGACACACTTCCCCTGAATCTACTGTATATAATATACTGGGAGTGCACGGCTGATTACTGTACTTATAGACCGCAGTCAGTCACTGATGACCATTACTAATGTAATCTATTAGATTACACCTTTCAGGTAATGTAATCCGACTACTTTTTGATTACTCGTCTATCACAGATTATTCTGCACCGCACTGATATAAAACCATAAACAAAACAGAAATTACATTCCATTCTTTACCATGAACTTTAAGTGCATTAAACATCACAATACATCAGAGTTCATGAAAAGCTAATACTTAAATCATAAAAATGATACAAATCATAATCATAAAATAAAAATGAAAAATGAAAATATATATATATAAAAAAAATGTACTTAAAAAAAAACTTAGTAAAAAACTATCTTTTTTATTTACCTGCAGAATATCTTTTTAGTAAGTGTTTATATTTTTAAATTTATATTTATTTTTTATTTAAAAAATGCAAACTAAAAAGTATGGAAGCTTGTTTCCGCCAAAGAATGAAAAATGAAAGGTCATTGCGACTTTATATCTTGCAATTCTGACTTTATTTCTCAAAATTATGAGATATAAAGTCGCAATTGCGAAAAATAAAGTCAGAATTGCGAGAGAAAAAGTCACAATCATCTTTTAAAATGTTTTATTCTGTGGCAGAAACAAGCTTCCATAAAAACATATTTTGCAGGTAAAAAAAAAGAAAAAAGAAAAAAAAAAATTATTTTAGTAAGTGTTTTTATTTTTTTATATTTTCAATATAAAATTTTATATTTTTCATATTGAAAAAAAAAACCACTTACTAAAATATATATAATTTTTGTTTACCTGCAAAATATCTTTTTAGTACTTGTTTTTATTGTTTATATTTTAATATGTATCTTTTTTATTTAAAAACACATACTAAAAAGATATTTTGCAGGTAAACAAAAAATTATATATATTTTAGTAAGTGTTTTTTATTTTTTCATTTAAATTTTTTTTTTTTTTAATTTTATTTAAAAACAATAAAAACACTTACTAAAAAGATAATTATTTTTGTTTAACTGCAAAATATCTTTTTAGTAAGTGTTTTTATTGTAAAATGTGTTTTTTATTGTTTTTATTTAATAAAAATAATATTTAAAAACAAAAAAGCACTTACTAAAAAGACCTATTTTGCTTGTTTACCTGCATGTCAATTTAAAGCAAAATGCACAGTAAAAGAGAAGAAAGAAGATTCAGGGAATAATCTACTGTGTGAATAATACGTAATCAATAAAAAGGAACTGTAATCCGATCACAAGCATTGGAAACTGTGACGAAGCACTTAATGTGTGTGATGTGCAGGTGATCCAGATGTGATCAGTTACTCTGGGCTCTGCTGATTGAGTCTGTGAGTGCGCTTCAAGAGAAGTGTGATCCTGGAATGACTGTGTTTCTCCCAGTGGATCCGCATGCAGATTCCCGCTTACCTTCCGCCTGGATTCAGTGTGTGTGACGTCACCATCACACACTGAGATCAGTGAGGAGTGTGTGTGCATCGAGCGCACACTACAGGACTGAAGCTCGACACACAGAGTAAAGTCTGAATGATCGTCTACTACACACTCATATAAAAGCTTGCATGTCAGTCATATTCACATCATGTGACGGGATGAGGAAAGATAAACATCTACTGCAATCATCTCAAAAAATCAAGGAAATCGTTTAATGATATAAAAGAATATTGCTGTACAGGAGTAAAGTGCGCGGGGCGTCTCGCGTGCAGAGTAAAGCAGGAGGAGACTGTAAATGTTCAGATCTGTAAACTAAACTAAGATCGTCTGCGGGACAGGAACACAATCTGATGCAGGAGACACGTGCTGAAGTCCATCCATGCGGAGCGTCCTGGAAAACTGCAGATCAAGTCCCTCAGAATCCGGATCAGATGGAGATGAAGATGGAGAATCCCAGAGTCGTGGAGAAGTGCTGACTGCGCAGATGTGGTCTCCTGAGGGGTCAGAGGTCAGGGGTCAGGGGTCAGGTCAGCGCTCTCTCACCTGTACTCTCCAAACGTTATATCGTCCTCCTTCATGGGCTGGATCTCCGGGTCTCCGTGAGCGTCCTCCTTCTCTTTAACTGAGACAAACATCAGAGATCAGAGTCACACACACACACACACGAGAAGACACAAACATCTTGGTACTTGAACCAAATTAAACGTTAATTGACGTTATGTAACATAAATGTCTGCTAAAAGATTAAATGTAAATGTCAACACAAGTCTCACCTGGATATTTCCCGCCCTTGTTCCTCTTGATGAAGCAGACGATGAGCAGGATGAGGATGAGCAGAGCGATGGCCGACATCAGCCCGATGAACCAGCCCTGAGTGGCGATGTCCACCTGCGGACTCACCATCGCTGAGGAAGAGGAGGAAGAGGAGGAGGATGAGACACGGCAGATCCGTTCGTCAGCGAGTCACGGAGGATCATGAACACACGAGGGACGGACGCTCAAACACACACTCAGTGTTACTCTCGTCTTCCAGTACATCGATGACATACAGCACACTTAATATCTGCAGTCTGTGTTTCTTCAGTACATGTACCTCAATTTAAAGGTGACACATTATGCCCCTTTTCACAAGATGTGATATTAATCTATGGCGTCCCCAGAATGTGTCTGTGAAATTTCAGCTCAAAATATCAGATCATTTATTATAGCTTGTCAAATTTTGTGGGTGTGAGCAAAAACGCTCCGTTTGTGTGTGTGTCCCTTTAAATGCAAATGAGCTTTAGCTCCGCCTCCATTCAGAAGAGGGCGGAGTCTTTACACGAGCTTCAGAAACTCCGGCAATAACAGAACAGGCCAATCTCACTCATCCAGAATCCCAGAATCACCAGTAGCGAGTGCAGCCTTACGGAGAGACTCAGGAAGAGCTTCTGAATGTTAGCGGAGACATTTCTGTAGTTGTTGTGGAGTTACACTGATCACCTCATCATCATGTTGAACTTCTCCACAAGTGTCCACAGTTCCTGAGGTCTTTATAAGACAGCGGTGACATGTTCTGGTCAATAGTGTTCAGTGCTCGTCTGAGCTCAACCACAGAACAGTTTCAGGCTCTGCTGGATCTTCATCAGTGCGTTAGAACTGGTCTCTGTTGGCGCGTGTGGAACCAAATGTCGGCTGGTGTGTGTAAACATGCAGATTAAGGGCCGGGAATATTATAATAAGATCCTCTTCATACGTCAGAAGGAGAGCGAAATCTGATCGGATTATTTTTTGACATGCTTGCAGAGAAAGGCTCACCAGAACAAAGTTACTGGGTTTCACTTTTCACGTTTTCTGTGTCGGTAGAAGCACCGGGACCCGATTACAGCACTTAAATATGGAAAAAAATGTCCCCTTTAAGAATATTTGTACTGAAAAACAAGACAGAGACACTGAGGAAGAGCCTCATTTTGTGCGGGTATAGTCATGCTGATCAGTGGATAAAGACTCATGAGCACAGACAGACTCATGCAGACGCTCATCAACACATCTCCCAGCATGCATCACAGCAGGCACGTATCCCACAAGGCCTTGAGGCTGAGAGGAAGCCTCACCTGGGAGCGTGACCAACAGCTCCTCGGAGCGCCGGAGCGAGCGCTCGTCCTCCCGACCTCCAGCCACCACCCGCACCTTGTAGGACAAACCCTCCTTCAAACCCTTAAGCACGTGGAACTGAGAGCCGTTGACCTTTTCTGTGTGCCAGTCTTCATCACCTGAGGGTTTCCAGCACACGTTCAGATCTCTACACCTTCTGACCTCCTATACTGTTAATCTACTGAACAACTCAACCGTTATGAGCCTTCACTGCAAAACATGAGGCTCCTCCTCAGTGTTTCTGTCTCGTTTTCTAGCTAGTTATCTAAACATTCATTTACTGGAGAAGAGCAATGACTGAAGATCAAACTCATTAAACGAGACTTAAAGGGATACTCCACTTCTTTTGGAAATAGGCTCATTTTAAACAGTTGAGTTTTACCGTTTTCGAATCCATTCAGCCGAACTCCGGGTCTGGCGGTACCACTTTTAGCATAGCTTAGCATAGATCATTGAATTGGACAAGACCATTAGCATCTCTCTCAAGAAAATCAAGAAACTTTGCTGCCGTACCATGGGTCCAGCAGGCGTAATGATATGACGCAGCACCTGATAATAGTCCCCAGCTCAGTAACTTCCAACGTGACCGGGACTAAGTTTGTCTAACCTATTAGACCTATTTTCAGGCGCTGCGTCATATCATTACGCCTGCTGCACCCATGGTACAGCAGCAGAGTTTCTTGATTATTACGCAGGAATGAGAGTATAGTTCCAAGCCATATCAGCCTAGAAAATCGCAACTTTACATTTTCCGTCGGTCTTAGTATATTATGTAACTACAGAAGAGTCAAGGTTTAAATAGGAAAAATATCGAAACACTTTGGTCATTTTTTTTTTGAGAGAGATGCTAATGGTCCTGTCCGATTCAATGATCTATGCTAAGCTATGCTAAAAGTGGTACCGCCAGACCCGGAGTTCGGCTGAATGGAAAACGGTAAAACTGAACTGTTTAACTCTGGGGGAGTTGTAAAATGAGACTATTTCCAAAAAAAGTGGAGTATCCCTTTAATATATTCAGTCCTTGTGCTTCTCCAGTGAATGTCTCCTGGTGTAGGACTGTTCAGGAGCAGGATCATGTTTTGCAGTGTATCCCGGTCGGACAACTCTGTTAGTGACTACATGAGCTCTACTCTATATGTTCATGTGTTTGATCATCATAAAGCACGACACATGCATGCAGGAGTCTTACTGTTGTCTATAATATATTCAACATAAAGGTGTTTCTCGGGACCCCAGTATTCCCAACTGATCAGCGCTCCGTCCTCGCTTACGGATGAGCTGACGTTCCCGAATGCAGGAGCGATGGCTGGCGCTGAGAGAGAGAGACACACAAGCATCAGCTCTGGCTGCAGATCCGTGAGGAGAAACTGAACGACTAACGCGAGAGCCGCTGTTTACTGAGTGAGTAGAGTGAGGGCGGGAAATGACATGTGACGTTAGCGTGTTAGGGGCGGGGCTACTGATGATGCCACTACAGCGGCTGTACCCGCGTGCTGGGGGGGGGGGGGGGGGTGCCGAGCTCCTGGAAAACACACACACACACACACTCTCACACATATACACACACTCACACAGCATCACGTGACTCCAGCAGATCAGATCACATCAGCGAGTGTCAGGAGGAAAGAGGAGGAGGACATTTATAAAGAGGAAAGATTAAAAGATCAGAAGGAAAACACACACAGGACTCTGGCATTCCTCCCCTAAGAGAAGTGTGTACATATAAAGGTTAAATGCATCAATCTTTGAGAGCAAATTAAGAGTTTAAACCCATTTTCAGTGATGAAACTGATTAGAGTAAAATGTCTTTTATTGACTTGAACCTGGACTTTAAAGTGGACTCGAACCTCTTGCAGTTGTGATACAGTCTCAGTCCACATTACATTCACACTAGTGTTTTAGGAAGCCAAACCATTAATAATAGTAATAATAATAATAATAACTTCAGTATTTTTGAGGCATACTTAGACTTAAGTACCTGTACTGTAACTGAAGCACACTTTCTCTGTAGTGAATTAAACAGAAAACTCACAGAACGGACAGTGAGACGCTAGTGTGCCCTTTCTAGTGGACGTACCTCTGTGGAGGATGGTGAGACGCTAGTGTGCCCTGTCTAGTGGACGTACCTCTGTGGAGGATGGTGAGACGCTAGTGTGCCCTGTCTAGTGGACGTCCCTCTGTGGAGGATGGTGAGACGCTAGTGCGCCCTGTCTAATGGACGTACCTCTGTGGAGGATGGTGAGACGCTAGTGCGCCCTGTCTAGTGGATGTACCTCTGTGGAGGATGGTGAGATGCTAGTGTGCCCTGTCTAGTCGACGTACCTCTGTGGAGGATGGTGAGACCCTAGTGCGCCCTGTCTAATGGACGTACCTCTGTGGAGGATGGTGAGACGCTAGTGCGCCCTGTCTAGTGGACGTACCTCTGTGGAGGATGGTGAGACGCTAGTGCGCCCTGTCTAGTGGACGTACCTCTGTGGAGGATGGTGAGACGCTAGTGTGCCCTGTCTAGTGGACGTACCTCTGTGGAGGATGGTGAGACGCTAGTGTGCCCTGTCTAGTGGACGTACCTCTGTGGAGGATGGTGAGACACTAGTGTGCCCTGTCTAGTGGACGTACCTCTGTGGAGGATGGTGAGACGCTAGTGTGCCCTGTCTAGTGGACGTACCTCTGTGGAGGATGGTGAGACACTAGTGTGCCCTGTCTAGTGGACGTACCTCTGTGGAGGATGGTGAGACACTAGTGAGCCCTATCTAGTGGACGTACCTCTGTGGAGGATGGTGAGACACTAGTGAGCCCTATCTAGTGGACGTACCTCTGTGGAGGATGGTGACGGCCTCCTCGGTGAGCGCAGGACCGGATCCCTGCTGCGTTTTGGCACTGAAATAGAACTTGTAGCGCGTGCTGTGATGGAGGTTGTGCAGCGTTACACTGCTTTGATTGGACGGCAGATCCATCTCATCCAGCAGACCCACGTCATGGCTGCTGTTGACTGGAGGCGGGGTCATGTTATTTCAGCCAATCAAAAGCCGCTGTAGATTTAGATCTTAGGTGAGGAGAGGTTCTCTCACCCGTCTGATATCTGAGGGTGTATCCGGTCAGACGGCCGTTCCTCTCGTGAGGTGGAGCCCACTCCAGCGTCAGAGAGTCCAGATCCGAAGCCGACACGCGGAAGAACGACGGCACGCCGGGAACTGGAACCATACAGACCACAAAATCTGTGCCTTCAAGTCAAGTCAGCTTTATTTCTAGAGCGCTTTATACAGTACAGATCATTTCAGAGCAGTTTCACAGTGATAAACAGGAAAACAGAATCAATGATGCAAACTAAATATGAGACACATTTAGATTCAGTGGTGAAGCAGCTCTACAGAAGATCAGAGAGTCATTATTCAGATCAGTTCAGTGGTGGTTAAGTTCATCATTGATGAAACGAGTTCAATTTCAGCTGTAAAGCTGCTCTGCAGGAAAAAATTCTGAATTGCGAGATAAAAATTGCAATAGCGAGGAAAAGTCAGAATTGCGAGATAAAAAGTTGCAATTGCGAAAAAAGTCAGAATTGCGAGATAAAAAGTTGCAATTGCGAAAAAAGCCAGAAATGAGAGAAATAAACTCATGATTGAGAGGAAAAGCCAGAATTACAAGAGAAAAAATTGCAATTGCGAGAAAAAGTCAGAATTGCCAGATAAAAACTTAGTTGCAAGAAAAAGTCAAAACTGAGAGATAAAAATTGCAATTGCGAGAAAAAAGTCCGAATTGCGAGATAAAAACGTACAATTACAAGAAAAGTCAAAACTGAGAGATAAAAAGTCGCAATTGTGAAGAAAGTCAGAATTGTGAGAAGAAAGTCGGAAAGAAAAAAGCATGATTGCGAAAAAAAAGTCTTGCAAAAGAATTGCAAGGTAAAAAATTACAATTTGTAGAAAAAGTCACAATTACGAGATAAAAACATACAGTTGCAAGAAAAAGTCAAAACTGAGGGATAAAAAGTTGCAATTGTGAAAAAAGTCAGAATAGCTAGATAAAAAGTCACAATTGTGAGAAATAAAGTCAGAATTGCGAGATAAAAAGTCACAAGGACCTTTTTTATCTTTTATTCCATGTGGGAAACAAGCTTCCATATTGTTGTCATTTGATAGTGTCAGTGGACCTGAATGTATGATATGAGTGAATAAAGCGGGCTGAGCGAGTGTTCAGAAGCTCTCACCGCCCTCCGGCGTCTCGAAGCGTTGCGGGGCGCTAGCGGGTCCTTCCCCGCGGCTGTTGAACGCCCTCACATGCAGACTGTAGACGCTGAACGGGTGCAGGTCCGGGAGCTTCCCGCGGTTTCTGTTGGGCCCGAAGCTCTCGCTCCGCTGCTCGCCGTGGTGAGAGTTGTGTCGGTGTAAACTCCGCTCGCGCTGGTAATGAACCTGCACACAGACAACAGAGTTTCCACACGCTCGTATATCCCAGCATGCACTAGTCTAAGATCACACCCTCAGAAATTTCCCAGGAGCAAAAGTCATCTTGATTTCATAAGCATAATTTATTTGAAAACAGTAGGGGTGTCACAATATATCGTGTCACAATATATTTCTCACTTTATCACAGTTTATTCGCTATAGTTTAGAAAATGGTAATAAAATATGAGCAGAACCCAGTTGATATTTGACTGGTTTTGTCCGTCCTTCTGTTAGACTGTCTCACACATGAATTATGTTGAATATCTGTCAGCTGTTAAATTTAACTACACAATTAGATAATACCAGTTTA
>CM040809.1:34133446-34158446 GCA_022829025.1 Squalius cephalus
GTTGTGCTCGTCTCCAGGTGTGTGTGTGTGTGTGTGTGTGTGTGTGTGTGTGTGTGTCATACTCTTGATGGCGCTGTTGTGCTCGTCTCCAGGTGTGTGTGTGTGTGTGTGTATGTGTGTCGTACTCTTGATGGCGCTGTTGTGCTCGTCTCCAGGTGTGTGTGTGTGTGTGTATGTGTGTCGTACTCTTGATGGCGCTGTTGTGCTCGTCTCCAGGTGTGTGTGTGTGTGTGTGTGTGTGTGTCGTACTCTTGATGGCGCTGTTGTGCTCGTCTCCAGGTGTGTGTGTGTGTGTGTGTATGTGTGTCGTACTCTTGATGGCGCTGTTGTGCTCGTCTCCAGGTGTGTGTGTGTGTGTGTATGTGTGTCGTACTCTTGATGGCGCTGTTGTGCTCGTCTCCAGGTGTGTGTGTGTGTGTGTATGTGTGTCGTACTCTTGATGGCGCTGTTGTGCTCGTCTCCAGGTGTGTGTGTGTGTGTGTGTATGTGTGTCGTACTCTTGATGGCGCTGTTGTGCTCGTCTCCAGGTGTGTGTGTGTGTGTGTGTGTGTGTGTGTCGTACTCTTGATGGCGCTGTTGTGCTCGTCTCCAGGTGTGTGTGTGTGTGTGTGTATGTGTGTCGTACTCTTGATGGCGCTGTTGTGCTCGTCTCCAGGTGTGTGTGTGTGTGTGTGTGTGTGTGTGTGTCGTACTCTTGATGGCGCTGTTGTGCTCGTCTCCAGGTGTGTGTGTGTGTGTGTGTGTGTGTGTGTGTGTCATACTCTTGATGGCGCTGTTGTGCTCGTCTCCAGGTGTGTGTGTGTGTGTGTGTATGTGTGTCGTACTCTTGATGGCGCTGTTGTGCTCGTCTCCAGGTGTGTGTGTGTGTGTGTATGTGTGTCGTACTCTTGATGGCGCTGTTGTGCTCGTCTCCAGGTGTGTGTGTGTGTGTGTATGTGTGTCGTACTCTTGATGGCGCTGTTGTGCTCGTCTCCAGGTGTCCAGGTGAGTTGGACACTTCTCGCTCCCGGATCTGTCAGCTCCAGATCAGTGGGAGCGTCCGGCTGCCCTGAGGAGTCAAACACACACAGATCCATCAGTTCATCATAACACACACACACACACACACACACACCTGGAGACGAACACATGCTACATGAGACCAGATGATCAGATGCGAATCACATGACGACGCATGCACACCTGAACCAGAGTCACGTCAGAAACCAATGAGCGAACGCAAGATTCATCTGGAAATAAATCATATCACAGATAAATGTGTGATCCAGCATGCTCCATTCCACACACACACGCCCTGAGGCATTATGGGATGCGGTGCGGCACGGTGTGTGTTTACCGTAGACCGGAGCAGGAGTGGGCGGAGCCTCTGAGTGGGCGGGGTCAGGGAGTGAGGAAGAAGTGTGTTAGTTTACAGACAGTCACACACGAACAAGACTCACACTAGTGGTTTTCTGTCACTAAAATCCCTGGTTTCTGCAGGAGAGCGTCACACGGATCAGTCCGGAGAGGGACGGGGATTATAGATAATAATATTCTGAATGTTCCAATCCAATCTGACCTCTGACCTGTGATGTTGCCTGAATCTTAATCATACACTTTTTCTAAAGCTGCTCTGAAACACTGTGTGTTGTAAAAGCACTGTATAAATAAAGGAGAGCTGACTATTACACGGAGAACACCGGGACACTCACCGACCACCGTGAGCCGAGCGCTGGCCGAGTCCTGGTCCAGAGAGGTGTTCGTGACACACGTGTACGTCCCTGCGTCGCTCTCTATCACTCCTGTGATGGTCAGACTGTCCAAGTGCGCTCGAAACCTGTGATCACACACAAATCAGACTCAAATCTCAATTTAAAGGTGACACAGTATGCCCCTTTTCACCAGATGTGATATTAATCTCTGGTGTCTCCAGAATGTGTCTGTGAAATTTCAGCTCAAAATATCAGATCATTTATTATAGCTTGTCAAATTTGCCCTTTTTGTGTGTCCCTTTAAATGCAAATGAGCTTTAGCTCCGCCTCCGTTCAGAAGAGGGCGGAGTCTTTACACGAGCTTCAGAAACTCCGGCAATAACAGAACAGGGCCGGGTTTCCCGATAACGATGTATCTTAGCTCTTAAGAGCGCTTTCTACGTGCAAGATTACGAACGCTCGCAGCAATTCCACGAGCGTTTCCCAAAAATGAACTTAACATGAACGCGCGAGAACGTGCTCTACGTGCTACTTAAGAGTCGCTGTCCATTCGTGAAGTTCTGAAACATAACCTTATATGGAATCGTATTCTGAACGTTTAACCTAATAATTGTCATCTGTTATGGATTAGCAATCAAGACAAGTCTATATAAAGCACCTACAGGTGGAGGCACTGACAAAATGGCTGGAAAAAAAAACGTTAAAAAAAAAAAAGATGTAATTTTTAACAGATTTAAAGGATTTGTTTTATTTATTTTTTGTTCATTCATTAAATTTTGATTAAAATTATTAAATTAAATTATTTCAATTTTTTTGTTTTGTTTTCTGACCTTTTTAATTATTTAATTTATACATTAATTTAACCAACAACAAAAAAGAGTAATAAAGTGTACAATAAAGTACAATCAAAACCTTATATTATAATCACATACATTTGAATAAAGTTAAAGGTGTAATCTGCCGGTTGTCCTGCAGGTGTCCTCATAAATCTGTCTTCTTACGATGAACTTGGGGATGTACGATTACTCCAGAGCACTCGTAGATCTACGAAGATTTTCAAGTGCTACTTAAGCTACGATGCTTTTGGGAAACAGACCGTAATATTAAGATCAGTCGTACGATCGTTTTTACGATCAACTTAGGCTTACGATGCTTTTGGGAAACGCAGCCCAGGCCAATCTCCCTCATCCAGAATCCCAGTATAACCAGTAGCGAGTGCAGCCTTACGGAGAGACTCAGGAAGAGCTTCTGAATGTTAGTGGAGACATTTCTGTAGTTGTTGTGGAGTTACACTGATCATCTCATCATCATGTTGAACTTCTCCACAAGTGTCCACAGTTCCTGAGGTCTTTATAAGACAGCGGTGACATGTTCTGGTCAATAGTGTTCAGTGCTCGTCTGAGCTCAACCACAGAACAGCTTCAGGCTCTGCTGGATCTTCATCAGTGCGCTAGAACTGGTCTCTGTTGCCGTGTGTGGAACCAAATGTCGGCTGGTGTGTGTAAGGGACCGTTCGGTATTTATGGAAGGGGCCACCGGAGGAAAATAGGGGAGGGTCATGTCTTTTTATTCTTTGTTGAGGGGAGGGTCATCCAACTTTTTTTAGTCTAGGGGGAGGGTCACCCAACTTTTATATTCATTAAAACAGCAACATTTCAAAGTGGCTTGTTTGGTGCTATTTTTTTCCATTTAGCTCCATGTTGATCTCGCGTTATCAGCCCCCCTTCGATATCAGATGGGTCTGACCCAACAAAAATCCAGTTTGGCGCTGTTTGACAGTGTGCGCTTCAGTTCGCGCTTAGAGAAAAAGTGCATCATGTCAGAACAGAATGCCAAAGAAATGTTTAACCGGCAAAGCTTTAAAGCACGAGCAAATAATGAACTTTTGTTAAGTGCACAGTGTCCTGTGAGTGTAACTCTACCGCTGCATTAACATGTGATGTGAACGTACGTCGAGTTTAACAGTATTGGGACTGAGGCGCCAGAACTGCTGATAATGTGCGTTGTAGGGCAAAACTGCATATTTTAGTTTCCATTCTTATTTTGTTTCCACGATGTGTAAGATGTAGGGCTACCACCAGCCGCGGCGCTACCATTGGGCCCGGGTGGGCATTTAGGTCCGGGCCCACCCATTTTCTATAGCCTATGGTTTTGTACGTTTCTTCATTCGGATCTATTTGCGATGATCGATCCAAATTCTAAACAAACAGTTTACATGCTTCGTCCTTGTTACATTATTCATTAAGATAATAATTAATAAATGCACGCATAATTATCAGTGAACTTGATAAATGTTGCAGATATGTTTTACATGCATGCACAAACAAATGCCTTTCAACTTGTGTGTGCAAAATTCAGAATAAAATGAATGTGCAGCAATTTGCACAAATACAGAGTATGTAGGCCTACTGTGTTGTTACAATTAAATAAGCTCATTTAGTTTCTTTTTTGTTAAAATATAATAATGTTATTTTTTCATCTATGTTGATTATGAAAAGTGAACCGCACACACGAGTATACGCAATATCGAGAGACATGGAGCGGGTCAGACATGATTTTGACCACTTAATTAAGTTTTGTTTTGCAGAAAATGATTTTTTTAAGTGAATTTCGTTTTGTATAAATTGTATCTTAATTTTAATATTTTTTTTTTAGCAACAAATTGCCAAATACCAAATATAGCAGACAACACAATCATAGAGGCGCCCGCGTGGTCACTTGCACTGCTCGAGCGCATCTCATCCTAACTTAACGAAACTCAACATATGCCTCACAGACATGAAATATATCTTAAGAAAGCTTGAAATGTCTTTTTAACAATTTAAAACGAAAAGAAATAGGCTACTCTCTGGTTATGTAATGATGTGCATTTCTCTCTATAGGCGTGTTCACTACTACGGAGATGGCGATCGTCAACTTCATCTTTACAGCTGTTGTTGCTGTTAATAAACTAAAAATAATAGGCTTATAATTTTATTAAACAACAAATTAAATGAAATTTTTATTGTATTAAAAAAGCAACAAAAAAAATCCTGTTTATCAATATTGTGTGTGTGTGTGTGTGTGTGTGTGGAAATAATTTGTCCGCTGCTGCTCAAAAAAAAAAAAACGGCAAAATCCCACTGTCAGTGTTTTGTAAGGAACAGGCAAATATGTTCAATATAGCAGGAGACATTTTAATTGTTTACTAATAAAACAGTTATTTTTTATGTCAGTGTCGGCTAGACAAAGTTGACGACTCGCGATCTTCGCAGCGCTACCACATCTTTAAATCACTATTAGTAGGCTATTATTTAAGTTAACATAAAATACATAGACATACACCACAAAAACTAGTTTAGGATAAATTCGTTAAAACTGGGCGATTCCAGTGAATGGACGTGACATTTGCAGTCAAAACTTAAAATAAAAATTCTCAGAAAATGCATTTATTTGAAACGTCTGAAAGGAGTCAAGACATTAGAAAAATATCAGTCTACACATGCGTTTTATATTTAATATGAGGGAAATACACATGTGACGTGACACAAAAAAATCTTTAACTTTTAGGTGGCAAAATATTTTTTCAGTAATTCTATAAATTACACTGTGCAAACCAAGATATATATACCCACCGGATGAATAAAGATCGGCCTCCACAGAAAATTAAATTTGATATTATTTTTATTTTATTTTTCGTGTTTGCATTTATGTGAAAAAAAAAAAATGTTACGGACGTGACAGTTCTCCATTACGCACGGACATGACTGCTCTGAAGCGACTTTAAAAATTGCACAGAGACCTCAAACAGAAAGCACAAAGCCTTTCTTTAAAGTGAATTTCGTTTTTTTATTAATTTTATCTTAATTTTAATCAATGTTTCATCTGGATTTAATAAATAAGAAGTAAATATAGTAGAAAATAGATAATCATGACACGGAGACGCGGGCGAGTGAACTGGACTCTTGTCTCATAAATGAACCGAAACTCAGCGTAAGGTAGCCTATGCTACTTGCCTCACTGACCTGAGAAATATATAGAAAGCTTGAAATGTCTACTTTTAAACATGCAGAACAATTCAAAACGAAGGAAAACAGACTGCTTTCTGCTTATGAAATGTGCATTTCTCTCTGGCGCGTTCTGAGAAGATCGCGACGCATCGTCAACTTCATCTTTGCAGTCGACACAGAAAACACTTGTTTATTAAAAACAATTAAAATGTCTAGCTATATTTGACATATTAATAATCATTACTTTTGCCGGTTCTTTGTGACAGCTTTTAGATGCTTTATTCGCAACGCCACCCACATGTTGAACGAGTCACACCGCATCAGCACCGAAAACATGATTTTTTTTTTCAAATCTAAAATAAAAAATCGTGATACGAACCGAATCATAGGTTTGGTCTATCGTTACAGCCAGATGAGAAAGCAAGAGTTTATGGTTTAAAAAACAAACAAACAATGGCTATCTGAACATCTTTGCCAAGCGCAAACCAGTACAGAAGTAGGCTAATCAATAAATTATCGGGGAGGGTCATGCCTTTTTTCACAATCATTTTGGAGGGTCATAGAAAAAATTATTGCTGGCGAAGGGAGGGTCATGTATTTTTTGACAACAGATCTCAAAACTCCTCCGGTGGCCCCTTAAATAAAAAACGGACAGTCCCTAAACGTGCAGATTAAGGGCCGGTAATATTATAATAAGATCCTCTTCATACGTCAGAAGGAGAGCGAAATCTGATCGGATTATTTTATAACACGCTTGCAGAGAAAGACTTACCAGAACACAGTTACTGGGCTTCACTTTTCATGTTTTCTGGGTCGGTAGAAGCACCGGGACCCGATTACAGCACTTACACACGGAGAAACTCAGATTGTCATGATATGTTCCCTTCATGAGTCATGAGTAAAGGCGTGAGTGAAGAAGTGAAGAAGGACATCGAAGCGCTGGAAAGATCTGCAGGTGTGTTTAGCATTTCTCTGCTCATTATGGGGAAATACTACGAGATGGATTTGCAATGCATTTTGATCTTGAGTTGGTTGTCATGAATACTGGTTAACCTGTGATGTTTTCTGGAAATGTTAGGGTAAGGGCAATTTGCATACAAAATTCATATTACAAATATGAGGTATTGAATCCAATTGTGGTCAGTTTGACCTTGAAAGTATCGATTAGACCCAGAGACTGATGTGATGCAGTGATGATGAAGAGTCACACACACCTGTCGTCTTCGGGCAGCTCTCCTCCATCTCTGAGCCAGCTGGTGCTGGGAATGAGAGACGGGTCGTGCTTCACCTTACACTCGAACACAACGTCCCTGTTCCTCTGGACCACCCTGTACTCCGGAGGCCGGAGGATCCGCGTCGGCTCTGGAGGAGATGCTGACCATCAGAAACATGCTCTCACACACACACACACACACACACACGCACGCACGCACGCACGCACGTACACACACTCACACACACACACACACACACACACACACACACACACACACAGACACACAGAAGCTGCTGTGTGCTTCACAGTTACCAAGGCGTTGCTATGAGGGCTCAGGATATTCTGGGGCAGGGATGGGCAGCTTCGGTCCTGGAGGGCCACTGTCCTACAGAGTTTAGCTGCCTGTAATTTTCTAGTAATCCTGAGGACCTTGATTAGCTTGATCAGGTGTGTTTGATTAGGGTTGGAGCTAAACTCTGTAGGACAGTGGCCCTCCAGGACCGAAGTTGCCCATCCCTGATCAAGGGTGTTGCTAGGCGGTTGCTAGGCAGGTGGTAAAGATAATTTGTAACACTAATTGCTCCTCCAGACATGCGGATCTGTGGAATGAGAAACTGCCAGCTTGCAGTTCCCAGTGTTTCTCCCGGCTCTCATCGCGTCTGAATGCTTTCCTAATGCTCTTCAGAGAGGCACTTAACTGGAGCCTGGAGCCTCCAGACATGATGCATGATGGGATACCTGGAGCCGTCCAGACCAATACCAACGTCTGTTCATTTCAGCATGCACTAAAACACTCACTACAGCCTAGTGATGTTCCTCGTGTTTAGATGGAACTATTCAATCTTCTATATGACACGGACCAATTTACTGTACACTAGGAACAATGTATATATGTAAAATATTATTTGGAAAAAAGGTATTTTCTGTTCCAATTCGTTCATTTATTTATTTAATTCATTTCATTTAAATTTTATTTATTTAATGATTTATATATTTATATAAATGTATAATTTATATATTTATATATTAATTTATATTTATATTTTTATTTTTATTAAGGTTTTTTTATATATATTCTATATTTATTTAAATAGATTTTAATAGATTTATTTTTCCCCAGAGCCCCGCTTCAGAAGCCTGAACACTGAGTTCGGGATGATCTCTGACCTTTGACCTCCAGGTAGACGTGGTTCTCGGAGATGCCGAGGTTGTTCCTGGCGACGCATGTGTATTTCCCGCTGTTTACCGCCTGAGACACGTGGATCTCCAGCGTTCCGTTCTTGTGGAACACATAGGGATCTCCCTCCAGCATGCTGGAGCTGTCCTTAAACCTGCGCGACACACAGGAACGACAGAACAGTGGATTTATGAATATAACTACATCACACACTCACTACAGCAACAGTGGTGCTGATCACACACACACACACACACACACACACACACACACACACACACACACTCACTACAGCAATAGTGGTGCTGATTTAAAGCAGCACTGAATGCATGCGGAGAGGACAATCCCATAATGCACTGTGGTTTATGTACATCCAGCCGGTCGTTATCTCAGAATAAACCTCGACAGGGTGATCAGGATCAGGTCTTCATCGCGTTTATTCTAAGATCACACACACACACACACACACACACACACACACACACACACACACACACACACACACACACACACCTGAAGGGGGTTTATTCTGAGATAACAACCGGCTGGCTGTACATTATCCCGCTTATTACACGGACACTTGCACATGAGTAAATAATTAGACACGAATATTGATCTGAGTCGAAATACTTTATTCGCTCTGAAGGATCCAAATTTAAGAATATGTTTAAGATCTGCTGATCTTACTTCCTTACATAACATCACATGAAAAACTAAGGTGAATTACACTGTAATGGGCATTCAAGGTGAACATGATGGCATCAATTTACTGATCAGAAGTCAGCTTTAAGTCAGCTGTCTAAACATTGTAATAGTCAGGGGTTTTTTAGTCTTTGATCTTCCAACTTTGGACTGTGTGTGAATGTTACCTAGTCTAAGGTCTCGTGACCATTTGTTGTGTATACCATTTGGGGGGGGTACCATTATCTCAGTTGGGGGCAATTGCCTCTATTGTCTTTAGATGATTAGATTTAGTGGTTACCTCTAAGGCTGTGTGTATGTTTAGCACCTTTAAGGACAGCCCACTGAAAGACCTATAAAGAAACCATGTGAAGTATGTTAGCCAGAATGATTTGGGAAGAACTGCAGCCGCGTACAGCGAAGTCCTCAATAAAGAATAACTTTGTTTGAACGTGATCCCCAACGTCTCCTGGTCTCTTGCTTCGACGAAGAAAAAGTTTTCAACAATTTGGTGCCGTGACCCGGATGGAGAAGAAGGAAACTCAAAGAACTGCATCTTGAAACTTCAAGCTCAAAGATCTCAACGAAGCTGACTGAGTTCCAGACTGAATCTTCTGAATCCAGATTGAAAACTTCAAGCTCCAAAAAGATCTCAAAGACTGAATTTTTCCAGACGGAATCTTTCTCTACAAATGAAAGACTCGGTGAGTTTCACTCCATTAAAAGAACCAATGCAGACCAGTACAAATGTTTTCCTCTGCGCCGTTCAGAGAAGTAGTTAACAAACAGCTGTAGAGTTTGGTTAACTAAAGATAAGCCTCTAAAAAGTTTTCTTTTAGAGATGAAATTGATCCTCTGTTGTTGACAGGGAAGATTAACAGTTACATGTTAATATTGTTTGTACCTTTGTAAGCTAGAGAAGATTTAGCCTCGTGTGCTAATAAGATTGTACCCTCTGTTTGCAAGACAGTAGAGAGAAGTTTTTTTAGTGTTTGTTTGTGGTAACAGAAATTCACAAAATGTTTAGGAAAAGTACTAGAGAGATTACCACTTTATGGACAGACAATGAGTTTAAGTCTTTGTTATCAGAACACATGGACACAATAGTGACTGAGCAAGTCAGATTGAATTTAACAAAGAAATTTGGCATTAAGGCAGACGAAGTGTGGTCAATTGAAGATTGCAAGAAAGTGTTGGGTGCATGTATCAGGAAGAAAAATGTTAAAGGCATTATCTTCTGTCACAGAGAATTTAGCTTATCCATTGTACAAGAACAAGCTCGTTGTATAGATAAGTTGAAAGAACAGAACAAACAATTGCTTACTCAAGTGTCCTGTTTCACGAAAATGGTGGGCCTCAAGGCCTCAACCAGTGTTGTATAAAGTACTATAAAGCAATACTTGAGTAAAAGTACAAGTATCATACTAGAAAAAGACTTTGGTAGAAGTGAAAGTTACCTTTTAGAATATTACTTAAGTAAAAGTCTTAAAGTATCTGATATATACTGTACTTAAGTATCAAAAGTAATTTTCTGATATTTAATGTACTTAAGTAATTGAAGTAGAAGTAAAAGTTTTTTTTTTTTTTTTAAAAGCAAACGGTTAAAACTTTGATTGTGAACTTTATTGTGGCTTTATTGTGGGGTGGGTGGGGAAGTTGTTGGGCTTTATTGTGGGGTGGGTGGGGAAGTTGTTGGGATGTAAAAAAAATAATCTTAGATCACAATATGCAATATTGACTAATTTGGATAAATATTAGGTACACAAGATAGGCATTAATTTTTCTCAAGAAAAAAAATCTCACCTAATGCTGTAAACATACAGAGAGCCCTATCAGATATAAATATAATGCGTTTTTTATCATAATAACAACTTTTAATGCTAAGCATTTAATGCTAAGTAAAAATATAATAAATATGTAATATAGTACACATATTTAGCTAAATACTCTCTATAGCGCTTTTTTTCTAGCCAACTAACCTGCTATAGCAAATATTATGATCATCAAATGGCTTTCCTGAGGTAAATGTTATGTGACATAATTGTTCTCCAGGTGTTTTACTGACCCTTTCCGCGGTTGAAAAACACTGATTGATCGATATTATGTATGATGAATTTACATTTCGGTAAGTTGTACTGTTTCTTTTAACATTGTTCATTCGTGTTTATTTACTATTAGCTAGTATAGCCTAGATGATCGGTTCACGTGCGCTAGGGATCTGTCACGTCACATTTACAAGCTCCAAAACGGTATTTATTGTTTGAATTTCGTAATAAAAAGCTGAGATTTTTTTCTATCATAACTAACCTCTGTCTAGTCTGTCGGTCTCCGTGTCCTCTTTGCTTCGCGATTTTTCTGTGCGTGAGAAAATGGATGTGTGGCGTGAAAGCGTGTGAAAAGTGTCAATTGCGTGTGTCTCACGGTGAATGCGTGAGAGTTGGCAGCTCTGTGTCAGGGTGGTCGTCTACGATAACGGGAGGTCCTCCAGTAGGTGCTTGTGCTTCCATGGCGGTTTCAGTTGTGCTTCCTCCTCCTTTGCCATGTCAACAAATAACCATTACGCTGAAATAGAGCGCGCGGCGTGCGGAGCGTGTGTAATGCAATCTAGGAGCAGTGATTCGCCAAACCTCCCTTATTGCAGTCGCACACATTTCTTCTGATTTTATTTTGTAGTAACGAGTAACGAAGATGCTTTGTGGAAATATATCGGAGTAAAAGTATACATTTTATCTAGGAAATGTAGTGGAGTAAAAGTGAAAGTTGAAATAAATTTAAATAGCGAAGTAAAGTACAGATACGTGAAATTTCTACTTAAGTACAGTAACGAAGTATTTGTACTCCGTTACATTACAACACTGGCCTCAACCAAATGTGACACAGAAGACCAACAGTCAGAGGAAAGCTATCCTGATTTACAGTCTTTTGATAGTATAGAGGACAATGTCAATACAGATGTAAATGCAGATGTAAATGCAGTTGAAGTCTGCGTAGCTAGACAAAAGCCTCAGGGAAAAGGTGTTGATACAGTTTCATTTGCAACCCCCATATTGCAGCCACAAGCAGTCAAAACATCTTTAGGTCCTAAAGATATTGAGAGAATTGCTGAAAGTTTGCCATCAGTGCAAAGAAATTTTTCTGAGTTTAGGAGAGAGTTGTCCAAAAAGATGCGACTCTATGATATGACTCTAGCTGAAGTCACCCAGCTAATATCACAGATCTTGACTGATTCAGAATTCAATGATTTTGAAAGTGCTGTAAACAATTCTGAACTGCAACAAGCCAGTAAAGATGAATTGAGAGAGGAAGTTCTGAAAGTGTTAAAGGACATTGTTGGACCGAAAGTGGATTGGTTGAAAATTACTAATTGTGTACAGAAGAAGGATGAAACTGTTTGTGAGTACACAGAAAGATTTTGCCAGACCGCTGCCGCTTACAGCGGAATTGCCGACACTCCAGAGAAGGTGTTAGGTCATAATGGTCCTCTAGTTCGTGCATGGTCCGATGGTCTTCTGTCAAAACATAGAAATGCATTGCCTTTCTTAGATCTTACATGGTCAAATAGAACCCTGCAAGACAACTTGGACAGTTTAGCTATTTGGGAAAGAGACTTTGATGTCAAGGCAAGAGTAAAAATTGCAGCAGCATCCTTTAAGGTTAACTCAGAGAAGCCAAAGAAACGCAAAAGTCCTAGAGAAGCCAGTTGTTCTTACTGTGGCAAGCATGGACATTTTGGAAAAGAATGTCGAAAAAATAAAAATAACTTAAGACAAGTTAACAATGTTATGCAGCTCTTACTACATTTGTTTGCTACTTTGAAGCAACCCCTCCCCTCGTCACTGGACTCGTGGGTAAGCTTTTTGAGGTGTTAACAATTTGGGCTGTGATTGCTTAATCTCCCCAGTAACTTACAACAAAGATGAAAGACTTATTTTTGTTTAATAGAACAAAAGGAAAGTGACTGTCACAGTCTTTGTTTGGGGAACATTCAGTATACTCACAGCCTTAAATGTTAAGCCACAGAATATTACAATCAGACACCATCCTCTGTTAATGATGTTTATTAGGACTGATGTTTCACTGGAGAATGGAAATGTGCCAATTTTTCTCACACACTGTACAGTGTGTGCACACAACAGGGACAGAATAGGACACACAGACCAGGGAGGGCCCTGGAAAGAACTGACGCAACAGGCGTCGGGGGCCAATCCAGGGTGAAGACAACCTCATAGGCCTTTCCCCATTTAGTCCATCCTTACCTCACTGGTCCATAGGTGTCAAATAAATTAAGAAATAGGGAAAGAATGAAACGACAACAGTAGACTCTGAAAACGATAGAAACATTGTGTTTAAACTGCTACAACCGTAGTGTTTTGAAGAAATACTGCTCTCTTTTTTTCTGTTTTCTGTCTTACAGTGAGCAGATAAAACTTGATGGTTTTTTCCAAAAATCCATATGCAACGACGTCTCACCTGCATATGAAGCCACAACCTCAAGAAGACACCTACACCCACTGCTGAACAAGCCAATCACAAAAGAAAAAAAAAAAAAAAAAAAAAACACAACGCAGAAATACAAAACCTTCAGTCATCCATCGATATGATCAAGACTACAAGCCTGCACCATTATCTGAGTGCTGCACCTGGTTAATATGACTGAAGATAACTTTTCATGGTTCGGAAACCTGTTAGTATCAAGTGTGTCAACCAACAAATGACTCACGTCCAGCACACCCGTAAGATTTCACGGACCCTAAGTGCATGTTTGTTTCTGTGTCAACATGCAATTACAGATGAACAACACAGAGCAAGTTATATGTGCCTGTAACTTACACAAGTTACAAGAATGAACATATGCGATGTGCCTGTAACTTACACCAGTTACAAGAATTAACTTTCAGTTCCTCTGAAAAGTAAACCTCTAAAGTATTTGATATGCTATCTAGTCAAAAATTCACGAAAATTAGAAAATTTTGCTTGGTTATCACTGTTAGGTGGTTGGGGATATGGCGAGACTGTAAAAACGATGGCAGAGTAATCTCTAAAATATATCCAACACAACTGACAGGAGCTGTTAAATGTGGCGAGTCTGTAAAAACGATGGCAGAATAAACTCTAAAACATTGTAACACGCTGGGGTAATACAAGTATAAAAAGGCGCCGTTATAACTAGCTATGATCGTGCGCATCCTGATTTTGACCGTCAAGCTGTTCAAATATTTGAGGATACTATTCTGAGCGATGAATAATTGTGTTTAAATTTGTATTTTGTGAGAGTTTTTAAGAACTCTCAAACGGGGGACTGAAGGATCCAAATTTAAGAATATGTTTAAGATCTGCTGATCTTACTTCCTTACATAACATCACATGAAAAACTAAGGTGAATTACACTGTAATGGGCATTCAAGGTGAACATGATGGCATCAATTTACTGATCAGAAGTCAGCTTTAAGTCAGCTGTCTAAACATTGTAATAGTCAGGGTTTTTTTAGTCTTTGATCTTCCAACTTTGGACTGTGTGTGAATGTTACCTAGTCTAAGGTCTCGTGACCATTTGTTGTGTATACCATTTGGGGGGGGTACCATTATCTCAGTTGGGGGCAATTGCCTCTATTGTCTTTAGATGATTAGATTTAGTGGTTACCTCTAAGGCTGTGTGTATGTTTAGCACCTTTAAGGACAGCCCACTGAAAGACCTATAAAGAAACCATGTGAAGTATGTTAGCCAGAATGATTTGGGAAGAACTGCAGCCGCGTACAGCGAAGTCCTCAATAAAGAATAACTTTGTTTGAACGTGATCCCCAACGTCTCCTGGTCTCTTGCTTCGACGAAGAAAAAGTTTTCAACAGCTCTTTAAACGCGAAGCTTCTGAGAGAGCAGTTTCAGCGGCGAGATCAAACTAGACGGACATTTCAGAGATACGGTACACAGTCATAACACTTATTACACAGCATTTCACCACATACAGAATTATGGAGATTAGAGATATTGATTTCAGATTAAACTGTTTTAAATAGAAAAAGCCACCGCTCATCCGTCAAGAAAGTCTTATAGTGAGGTGCTGCTAAACTAAATCATCATTGAAAATTGTAAAAATATAGCAGCCGCACACTCAAACACTGTGCAAGATCAATTTATTAGCAAGCTTTCGGTCTTGCGAAGCCTGGAGAAGGTTGCATTATTGTATTTTTACAATTTTCAAAGATTAAACTGTTTTAAAATCGTACCTGTTTGTATCTTATAATCCAAGAGTGAACAAAACAATAAACACAAAATGGCCGCCGCTGCATCTGTATGACAGAGAGAGCGAGTCCACGATACTGGATGGTGCGATTGACCAATCAGAACCAAGTATTCCACCACAGAGCCGTGTAATAAATATAGCTAGTTAACAGCTGAGAATGAGAGAGGACCCACAATGCACTGCAGCAGAATCCGGTCTCTAAAGAAGCCCAGTTAAAATGTCAGAGTGTGAGTGTTTGATGAGGAGTGTGTGTTCAGTCTCACCATGTGACGGCCGGGACGGGCGAGCCGAAGGACAGGCACTCCAGCAGAGCGGGTCGGTTCTCGATCACCTGATACACTTTATTAGGGGCCGTCAGAACTCTGGGCGGCTCCGCTGGAACACACACAGGTCACATGATCATCACGTCACACGACAGTGTGTGTGTGTGTGTGTGTGTTGTCGGCTCGTCAGTGTGTGTGTTTGTATGTTGTTTGCTCGTCAGTATGTGTGTGTGTTGTCGGCTCGTCAGTGTGTGTGTGTGTGTGTGTGTGTGTGTGTGTGTGTGTGTGTGTTATTGTTGGTTCGTCAGTGTGTGTGTGTGTTGTTGGCTCGTCAGTATGTGTGTGTGTTGTCGGCTTGTCAGTATGTGTGTGTGAGTGTGTGTGTGTATGTGTGATGTTGTCGACTCGTCAGTGTGTGTGTGTGTGTTGTTGTTGGCTCGTCAGTATGTGTGTGTGTGTGTGTGTGTGTTGTCGGCTCGTCAGTATGTGTGTGTGTGTGTGTGTGTGTGATGTTGCCGGCTCGTCAGTATGAGTGTGTGTGTGTGTGTGTGTGTGTGTGTGTGTGTGTGTGTGTGCGTGTGTGTGTTGTCGGCTTGTCAGTGTGTGTGTGTGTGTGTGTGTGTGTGTTGTTGTTGGCTCGTCAGTGTGTGTGTGTGTGTGTGTGTGTGTGTGTGTGTGTGTGTGTGTGTGTTGTTGTTGGCTCGTCAGTGTGTGTGTGTGTGTGTGTGTGTGTGTGTGTGTGTGTGTGTGTGTGTTGTTGTTGGCTCGTCAGTGTGTGTGTGTGTGTGTGTGTGTGTGTGTGTGTGTGTGTGTGTGTGTGTGTTGTTGTTGGCTCGTCAGTGTGTGTGTGTGTGTGTGTGTGTGTGTGTGTGTGTGTGTGTGTGTGTGTTGTTGTTGGCTCGTCAGTGTGTGTGTGTGTGTGTTGTCAGCTCGTCAGTATGTTTGTGTGTTGTCGGCTCGTCAGTATGTGTGTGTGTGTGTGTGTGTGTGATGTTATCGACTCGTCAGTGTGTGTGTGTGTGTGTGTAGGGATGGGTACCGAAACCCGGTATTAAACGGGCCCCGGTGCTGAATTTTGAAATACCGCTGGATCGATAAGCTCGGACGTTATCGGTTCTGCTGTCGGTACTGGAGAAATTAAGAAAGTGCTATTGCTATTAAGAAATTATTATCTTGCTAATTTAATCTCGCCAGCCACTTCTATATATGATAATATTGAACTATTTGACTGTGATGCATTTTTGCTAAAGAGAGAGAGAGAGAGAGAGAGAGAGAGCGATCTTTCACGTGGAGCGACGGCGCGCACAACACAACAGCCCTGCTTAATGAGTGACGATGAGGACTCAGAACTAAACATTCAAACGGTTAGGCTACACTTTAGATCTTTGATATTAAACTAATTTTATTTTAGATTTAGATTTTGGCTTCCAATGATTATAAAAAAGATATTTGAGGTATAACCATTAAAAACTAAAGCCGCATTCTCTCCAGCGCAGCTTCCTTCCCTTCACAGCGGCGCGCTGTCATTTCTCCCTAAAACCCAAACGTAACGTCAGAATCTGCACGATCGGTGACTGTTGTAAAATGTAGTCTATACTGTTGCTAAACTGCGGGACGCGTTTGATAATAAAAGGCTATTAAAAGTACCAAAATTGAGCAATAGACGCTGTTCCAAATGCGGCGCGCGCTCCGAAACACACCGCAACGAGACAAGCAACGTATATTTTGGGCTTCGTGTGCGCATCTAAACTATCAAATATACACACAAATATGTCAAAATGGCCGTCTTGCAGATTCACTTAAACAGTTTATTCACTTAAATACAGTTTATGTCTTAAATGGGCGTAAATAGTTGGGAGAAAATATAATGCGTAATAATGATTAGATCTGCATTTGGTCTTAAAGAGGCATCAGTCTAATAAACCTGCCGACGATTGCTCCATTAATGTGAATCAAACAACAAAAGGCAAAGAGAAAATCAGTCGCAGCTCTTGAATGAATAATTTTAATCTATCTGTGATAAACTATGCAGTGTTATTTTACATCTGACTTTATTAGATGTCTTTTTAGCCCATATTACTCCTGAACTAATGTCAGTAGACATTACTGAAATTAAAGCACTGGGTATATAATTTGTATATTTGTTTTATTGTATACTTTTTTTGTTTTGTTTGACCATGTGTTTGTACTTTGTTTTTGGTGTCCTATGTCTTCTGAATATAAAGCACAAAAGCCTGCACCCTTCTGCATAACATACATGTTTTATTGCTTTTTCTTTTGCTATAGATATTTATTTAACATTTCAAAATATAAAGCAATATTAATTATGTTCTAAATTATTTTTTTCCTTTTTTTTTATATAACAAAAAGAACCGATAAGAATACCGTTAAAGTACCGGATCGATAAGGAGTATCGGTAAGAGTAGTAATACCGTTAAAACCTTAACCTGTTGGCTCGTCAGTATGTGTGTGTGTTTGTCGACTCGTCAGTATGTGTGTGTGTGTGTGTGTGTGTGTGTGTGTGATGTTGTCGACTCGTCAGTGTGTGTGTGTGTGTTGTTGTTGTTGGCTCGTCAGTATGTGTGTGTGTGTGTTGTCGGCTCGTCAGTATGTGTGTGTGTTGTTGGCTCATAAGTATGTATGTGTGTGTGTGTGTGTGTGTGTGTGTGTGTGTTGTTGTAGTTGGCTCGTCAGTATGTGTGTGTGTTGTCGGCTTGTCAGCATGTGTGTGTGTGTGTTATGTTGTCGACTCGTCAGTGTTTGTGTGTTGTTGTTGGCTCGTCAGTATGTGTGTGTGTGTGTGTGTGTGTGTGTGTGAGAGAGATGTTGTCGGCTCGTCAGTATGAGTGTGTGTGTGTGTGTGTGTGTGTGTGTGTGAGTGTGTGTGTGTGTGTGTGTGTGTGTGTGTGTGTGTGAGTGTGTGTGTGTGTGTGTGTGTGTGTGTGTGTGTGTGTGTGTTGTCGGCTCGTCAGTGTGTGTGTGTGTGTGTGTGTGTTGTTGTTGGCTCGTCAGTATGTGTGTGTGTGTTGTCGGCTTGTCAGTATGTGTGTGTGTGTGTGTGTGTGTGTGTGTGTGTGATGTCGACTCGTCAGTGTGTGTGTGTGTGTGTTGTTGTTGGCTCGTCAGTGTGTGTGTGTGTGTGTGTGTTGTCGGCTCGTCAGTATGTGTGTGTGTGTGTGTGTGTGTGTGTGTGTGTGTGTGTGTGATGTTGTCGGCTCGTCAGTATGAGTGTGTGTGTGTGTGTGTGTTGTCGGCTCGTCAGTATGAGTGTGTGAGTGTGTGTGTGTGTGTGTGTGTGTGTGTGTGTGTGTGTTGTCGGCTCGTCAGTATGAGTGTGTGTGTGTGTGTGTGTGTCTGTGTGTTGTCGGCTCATCAGTATGTGTGTGTGTGTGTGTGTGTTGTCAGCTCATCAGTATGAGTGCGAGTGTGTGTGTGTGTGTGTGTGTGTGTGTGTGTGTTGTCGGCTCGTCAGTATGAGTGTGTGTGTGTGTGTGTGTGTGTTGTCGGCTCGTCAGTATGAGTGTGTGTGTGTGTGTGTGTGTGTGTGTGTGTGTGTGTGAGTGTGTGTGTGTGTGTGTGTGTTGTCGGCTCGTCAGTATGTGTGTGTGTGTGTGTGTGTGTGTGTGTGTGTGTGTGTTGTCGGCTCGTCAGTATGAGTGTGTGTGTGTGTGTGTGTCTGTGTGTTGTCGGCTCGTCAGTATGTGTGTGTGTGTGTGTGTGTGTGTGTGAGTGTGTGTGTGTGTGTGTGTGTGTGTGTGTTGTCGGCTCGTCAGTATGTGTGTGTGTGTGTGTGTGTGTGTGTGTGTGTGTGTGTGTGTCGGCTCACCCAGCACGTTGACGAAGGCATTGGCCAGTAAGTACCCGTGTTGATTGGAGGCATTACACTGGTAAACGGCGCTGGAGCCCGTCTGGACCTCGGAGAAGATGATGCTGTCGTCCTCCACCTTCCGGCTCGGGTCTTTAGGAGCGTCTGTCAGCAACAACAACACAACGTCAGTCAGAGGTCAGGGGTCAGAGGTCAGGGGTCAGCTGGGACGGACAGTAACTGACCCTCGATGGGCAGGCCGTTCATGAACCAGTGGATGTGGGGTTTGGGGTGTCCTCGGGCCCGGCACGTGATGACGCCCGTCTCCAGTGGAGCCAGAACCAGATTCCTGGGAGCGCTGATCCAGTACGGAGCCGCTGCCGGGAGACAACAGCGTTTAGTGCTCTTTCTACAACATTCAACATTTACACCAACATCTGATTTACTGATAAACTCCACAGCAGCCAATCAAACATCAGACCCAAGCATGCACTTATGATGGACAGATGCACTTTTATGATGGACAGATGCACTTTTATGATGCACAGATGCACTTTTATGATGGACAGATGCACTTTTATGATGGATAGATGCACTTTTATGATGGATAGATGCACTTTTATGATGGACAGATGCACTTTTATGATGGATAGATGCACTTTTATGATGGACAGATGCACTTTTATGATGGACAGATGCACTTTTATGATGGATATATGCACTTTTATGATGAGAGATGCACTTTTATGATGGATAGATGCACTTTTATGATGGACAGATGCACTTTTATGATGGATAGATGCACTTTTATGATGATAGATGCACTTTTTTGATGGACAGATGCACTTTTATGATGGACAGATGCACTTATGATGGACAGATGCACTTTTATGATGGATAGATGCACTTTTATGATGGATTGATGCACTTTTATGATGGACAGATGCGCTTTTATGATGGACAGATGCACTTTTATGATGGACAGATGCACTTTTATGATGCATAGATGCACTTTTATGATGGACAGATGCACTTTTATGATGGACAGATGTACTTTTATGATGGATAGATGCACTTTAATGGACTTCAGAAAAGAACAGAGGTGAGAAATCCAGGGGTCAAAGAGTAAAAGTCCTGCCATATGTTTATTCCACCCATGAACTCAGCCAGCTGATTTCACTAATTAGTTCTATCTCCTGGCTGAATTAGCAAATCCAGGTGATTGGAACAAAATACTGAGGAGGACTTTTACTTTCTGAACCTGGACTTTACACCTCTGGAAAAGAAACAACAATTCACAGCCATTATAAAGCTTGGAAGAGCCAGGACATTTTTAATATAACTCTGATTGTATTCATCTGAAAGAATAATGTTATAGACACCTAGGATGATTTGAAGGTGAGTAAATCATGGGCTAATTTTTATTTTTAGGTGAACTATCCCTTTAATTTGAGTGAGTAATGGCTCAGGATTGCTCCATCCGGACAGTGCTCCAAGCGTGTGTGTTTGTGCTGTTTTCACCTTTAACGGAGACTCCGAAGGTGTGGTGAACTGAGCCGAGCCGGTTCCTGGCAGTGCAGCGATACTCCCCGGCGTCCGCCTCCGACACGTCCGAGATCCGCAGAGTCTTGTTGAAGTTCATCAGTGAAGCTCTGCGACCGGGGATCTCACCGCTGAGCTTCGTCCAGGAGACCGCAGGAGTGGGACTGAGCGGGAACATCAGAACGTCACAGACCCAAACACACACACTAGAGTTACTGTAGAGCTGTGGTGAATCTGCACTCACAGGCCGTCTGCGATGCACTCCAGCTCCAGAACCTCTCCTCGCAGGACCATCTGAGAGCTGAGCGAGCCACTGGGAACCAGGAACACCGGCGCTCGCTCGTCCACCGGCTTATCTGGAAGAAAACACTCTCAGTGAGATCCTGCTTCATAACCATAACTCATGTCAACTAGGGTTGGGAATTGAAAATCGATTCCAATTCTGGAATTGAATGCTTGAGGTCAGGAATCGGATACTTGTTATAAAAAATTAACAAAATGTTTTACCTTATTGGAATCGAAATTAGGAATCGATAAGAATCGGAGTCGATAAACAAAATCGGAATCGGAATCATTCAAATTCAAACGATACCCAACCCTAATATCAACAGACAATCAGGAAGATGAAGAGAGTTCAGAAAGAGATGATGAGGAACGACAGGATCATTGTGTCTAAAGCAGAAGACATCTGAGATCTGTTAGTCAATAAACAGGGCTTTAATGAAAGACGCTCCGGAATGAGGGAGTACAGCGGAGGTTAGAGGTCACTGGGTGTGGGTTAGACCAGAGTCACTAGGGGGCGCCGTCACTCACCACTAAACAAATCAGTGTCATTGAAATAATCTGCCATTGTGTCATTGAGTGAATCCACTGAAACACAACAAAACAACAAAACAAATCAAACACATGCAAAGCAACCGCAGGAATATGATGCGAGATTCTCACAGCTGCGGCCGATGGCATTTGCGACTCAAGAGCTCTTTGTTTCGCTCAGAGAGCAGACGTGCATTAAAGTGATGAATGGATGTTCGGGGTTTTTATTGACGCTCAAACCAACCCAAAACTACAATAGTGCTCATTCAGAGGCACATGACTAGGGGAAGCGTCGTCCCACAGATCTGCGACTCACGGTCGATGACGTGGACGGTGATGGGCTGCTTCTGCTGGATGGTCTGCGTGTGGGGGAACCGGGCGTAGCAGATGTAGTTGTTCCTGGAGTCCTCCATCAGGACGTTGGAGAAGTACAGGTCTCCGTTCAGACCCTGAGACACTCGCCGGCTCTGCGGCAGACGCTGGAAATCTGCACACACACACACACACACACACACACACACGGTTAGAGTCGGAGAGAAAGGGAAGCTGCGCTCGTCTTTTCTTCTCTATAGTGTTGAATATCCGAGTGAAACGCTTCTGGAACAAGAACAAATGTGGGCGGGGCTTGATTGTGTCCATGGGGAATTGATTGGATGGTTGTGGTTTGCTATTGGCTGATGCCATGTGAGTGACAGGTTGCCCCGCCCTCACCTTGATTCTGTGCATCGTTTGTTAATTGGATGATGGGATGTAGGCGGTGCTATATGCAAATGAGAGTAAGCTTGCAGGGGCGGAGTTTTTTGTCCATGATGAATTGATTGGATGGTGGTGGTTTTCTATTGGTGGATCTCATGTGAGTGACAGGTTACCCCGCCTCTGCCTTGATTCTGTGTATCAGATGTTAATTGGATATTGGGATGTAGGCGTGGCTCTATGCAAATGAGCGTGAGCTTGCAGGGGAACAGTTTTTTGTCAGTGGGGAATCGATCGGATGGTTGTGGTTTGCTATTGGTGGATCTCATGTGAGTGACAGGTTGCCCCGCCCTAGCCTTGATTCTGTGCATTGTTTGTTGATTGGATGTTGGGATGTGGGCGTGGCTCTGTATGCAGATGAGCATGAGCTTGAAGGGGCGGAGTTTAGTCACACTAAATGATCGGAGAAGATCCATTTGATTAAACATTATGAGCTCAAAACATAAAAAAATGAATTGTTCATAGTTAACATGTGTCCAGAAAACAGATTTAACGAGGACACTTACTGTTGTCCATCCAGAACACGATGGGTGGCGGGAGGCCGGCGGGCGGGCGGCAGTGCAGGATTAACGACTGCCCCTCCTGCGCAACGATTGGACTGAACCTCTCTTTAGACCACAGAGGAGATCCTACAGGAAGAGGAAGCAGCCGTGATCACATGACTCAACACGAGCGTGAGCGTGACGGACATGTGAAACGTGATGCAGGAAAGAGATCTAGACACTGATGAGGTCACTATGAGGTCAGTCAGCAGGATTGGGCCGCCACATGCATTACAGCCAAACATTACCATTTACCTCCGAGTATCAGATCTCTGATGACGCTGAAAATGTCTTACGACACACAAAACAACGAGAGTGAGAGGGTTAAACGAGGCTGCGTGAGAGATGAGATGAGAAAGCAGCGAGTGATCTGATTGGTGGAGCTGACGTACTGGACTGGCGGATGATGATGTGGTTGGAGAGGGCGGAGCCGAGCTGGTTGTGGGCGGTGCACTGATACACGCCCTCGTAGGCGTCGGCCTTCTCTCCTCCGCTGATGTCGATCACCAGCGTTCCTGAATGAGGCTTCATCGTGACTTTGGGATCTTTATCGATGTCGAAATGCGTCCCGTTCCTGGTCCACGAGAAGCTGTGGCGATCAGAACAAGGCAAGGCACGTTTATTTATACAGCACATTTCATCCAAAAGTGCATCTATCCATCATAAAAGAGTGTTTCTCGTCTCGTCTCGTCTCGTCTCAGAGTGTGTGTGTTTCTCGTCTTGTCTCGGAGTGTGTGTGAGTCTCGTCTCATCTCGTCTCGTCTCGGAGTGTGTGTGTTTCTCGTCTCATCTCGTCTCGTCTCGGAGTGTGTGTGTTTCTCGTCTCGTCTCAGAGAGTGAGTCTCGTCTCGTCTCGGAGTGTGTGTGAGTCTCATTTCGTCTCGTCTCAGAGTGTGTGTGAGTCTTGTCTCGTCTCGGAGTGTGTGTGAGTCTCGTCTCGGAGTGTGTGTGAGTCTCGTCTCGGAGTGTGTGTGAGTCTCGTCTCATCTCGTCTCGTCTCGGAGTGTGTGTGTTTCTCGTCTCGTCTCAGAGTGTGTGTGTAAGTCTCGTCTCGTCTCGGAGTGTGTGTGTTTCTCGTCTCGTCTCAGAGTGTGAGTCTCGTCTCGTCTCGGAGTGTGTGTGAGTCTCATTTCGTCTCGTCTTAGAGTGTGTGTGAGTCTTGTCTCGTCTCGGAGTGTGTGTGAGTCTCGTCTCGGAGTGTGTGTGAGTCTCGTCTCGGAGTGTGTGTGAGTCTCGTCTCATCTCGTCTCGTCTCGGAGTGTGTGTGTTTCTCGTCTCGTCTCAGAGTGTGTGTGTAAGTCTCGTCTCGTCTCGGAGTGTGTGTGTTTCTCGTCTCGTCTCAGAGTGTGAGTCTCGTCTCGTCTCGGAGTGTGTGTGAGTCTCATTTCGTCTCGTCTTAGAGTGTGTGTGAGTCTTGTCTCGTCTCGGAGTGTGTGTGAGTCTCGTCTCGTCTCGGAGTGTGTGTGAGTCTCGTCTCGTCTTGGAGTGTGTGTGAGTCTCGTCTCGGAGTGTGTGTGAGTCTCGTCTCGTCTTGGAGTGTGTGTGAGTCTCGTCTCGTCTCAGAGTGTGTGTGAGTCTCGTCTCGTCTCGTCTCAGAGTGTGTGTGAGTCTTGTCTCATCTTGTCTCGGAGTGTGTGTGAGTCTTGTCTCGTCTCGGAGTGTGTGTGAGTCTCGTCTCGTCTCAGAGTGTGTGTGAGTCTCGTCTCGACTCGTGTCGGAGTGTGTGTGAGTCTTGTCTCATCTCGGAGTGTGTGTGTGTAAGTCTCATCTCAGAGTGTGTGTGAGTCTCGTCTCGTGTTGGAGTGTGTGTGAGTCTCGTCTCGTCTCAGAGTGTGTGTGAGTCTCGTCTCGTCTCGTCTCAGAGTGTGTGTGAGTCTTGTCTCGTCTTGTCTCGGAGTGTGTGTGAGTCTTGTCTCGTCTCGGAGTGTGTGTGAGTCTCGTCTCGTCTCAGAGTGTGTGTGAGTCTCGTCTCGTGTCGGAGTGTGTGTGAGTCTTGTCTCATCTCGGAGTGTGTGTGTGTAAGTCTCATCTCAGAGTGTGTGTGTATGTGAGTCTCGTCTCGTCTCGGAGTGTGTGTGTTTCTCGTCTTGTCTCGGAGTGTGTGTGTTTCTCGTCTTGTCTCAGAGTGTGTGTGAGTCTCGTCTCGGAGTATGTGTGAGTCTTGTCTTATCTCGGAGTGTGTGTGAGTCTTGTCTCATCTCGGAGTGTGTGTGTGTAAGTCTCATCTCAGAGTGTGTGTGTGTGTGAGTCTCGTCTCGTCTCATCTTGGAGTGTGTGTGTTTCTCG
>CM040809.1:34163446-34168446 GCA_022829025.1 Squalius cephalus
AGCGATGTGTAAATAATCAATGTTTCTGAAAGCTCTAGAGATGATCCCATAAACACTGTAATAGATAAGTTATGACAACATGCATTTTTACACTGCTTTAACTCATCAAAAGAAGTCAAGCAATTCTCAACTTTTCTACAAGTTATACATGATTCAACTCATTTTTTAAAGTCAGTTTAATGTAATTTAAGTTTGAAAAGACTAAAACATCCAAAGTTGATTGTACTTAAATTGAAGGTTGTTTACAGTGAGTTTAGAGTTACTCTTGTGTTTCTGTCTCTTCTGACTCGAGGACACTTGCTTTTGTCGTCTTGCTCGTTTCTGAAGTTTTCTATGCGATGGAAAGCAAATGTTTACACAGCGATTCATTCCCTGTGAACTCCATTAACATTCCCCGTCTTTCTCTCTCACACACACACACACACACACACACACACACACACACACACACACACACACACACACAGATCCGGGATCCTCTGAGATGCTAATGTCTGGCAGCGTCTTAAAGGAACGCGGTCTCGTTAGCATGCGCTGTGAAGCTAGCGCTAAACTACCACAGATCACAGGTCTGGGATCAGCTTCATCAGATCAGAGTCTTATGTAATTATGTAATTATGTATTATAGTGCACATATTTAGCAAAATACTCTCTATAGCTAATTTTTCTTTCCTAAATCATTAACTGGCTCTCGTGAGGTGATGTGATGTGACAGTGTTCTCCAGCTGTGTTATAGACCTCTTCCAGCTGGTCGACCGATACACTCCTGTTCATTCACTGTTAGCTAGTGAAAGGTAGCAGATGATCGCTCACGTGCCGCTTAAACTGGGGCGATACAGCGATCTCACGTCACATTTACAAGTGGCAAAACTCTATTATTGTTTGAGTTTCGTAATAAAAGCGACAGGATCTGAGAGCTGATCATGTGTGATATCTAGAGTAATCTCTCTGGCGTGTGTGTCGGGTCGAGACTGAGCTCTGTGTGACACAGTCACTGTTCCTCAGGACTCTTCCCTGGATCAGCTGATTTATGCGTGAGCGGAGGCACTCATTGGACGGCGTGGATCAGCTGATTTATGCGTGAGCGGAGGCACTCATTGGACGGCGTGGATCAGCTGATTTATGCGTGAGCGGAGGCACTCATTGGACGGCGTGGATCAGCTGATTTATGCGTGAGCGGAGGCACTCATTGGACGGCGTGGATCAGCTGATTTATGCGTGAGCGGAGGCACTCATTGGACGGCGTGGATCAGCTGATTTATGCGTGAGCGGAGGCACTCATTGGACGGCGTGGATCAGCTGATTTATGCGTGAGCGGAGGCACTCATTGGACGGCGTGGATCAGCTGATTTATGCGTGAGCGGAGGCACTCATTGGACGGCGTGGATCAGCTGATTTATGCGTGAGCGGAGGCACTCATTGGACGGCGTGGATCAGCTGATTTATGCGTGAGCGGAGGCACTCATTGGACGGCGTGGATCAGCTGATTTATGCGTGAGCGGAGGCACTCATTGGACGGCGTGGATCAGCTGATTTATGCGTGAGCGGAGGCACTCGTTGGACGGCGTGGATCAGCTGATTTATGCGTGAGCGGAGGCACTCATTGGACGGCGTGGATCAGCTGATTTATGCGTGAGCGGAGGCACTCATTGGACGGCGTGGATCAGCTGATTTATGCGTGAGCGGAGGCACTCATTGGGCAGCGTGGATCAGCTGATTTATGCGTGAGCGGAGGCACTCATTGGACGGCGTGGATCAGCTGATTTATGCGTGAGCGGAGGCACTCATTGGACAGCGTGGATCAGCTGATTTATGCGTGAGCGGAGGCACTCATTGGACGGCGTGGAAACACATCTCCTGTTTACTGCTGTTGACCTTTTTAATAAGCAACAGGGAAACAAGACGAAGCCATTCATCCGTTCTGATCCTCTTCCGACATCGGCTCAGAAAACCACAACTAACTGTTCAATAACATCATGTCTGCTCTGTAAACACTGGGTCTGTTCTTACGCCTACGTCACGATTGACCTTTCAACCTGATTGTGTAATGCAGTGGTTCTCAGCCTCTCCAGCAGGGACCCCCTGACAGGCCATGTTTCTGTTTTAACCCTGAAATGGCACACCTGATTCAGTTAATGAGTAGTTATTAGAGTAAGAAGAGTAGGAATTAGTCAATTAATCTATTAGTCAACTACTCATTAAGCCTTTAATTAACTGAATCAGGTGTGCCATTTCAGGGTTAAAACAGAAACATGGCCTGACAGGGTGTCCCTGCTGGAGAGGCTGAGAACCACTGACGTAATGTGTGTCTCATCACAGCGAGTGCAAGACCAGCATTAGTGGTTTAAAGTATATAAATGTTTATTTAGTTGTAAAATGTCAGCTGGTTTGTCTAGATGAGACTCTTATTCCTCGGCTGGATCGTGTCGAGACTTTGAAGCGGCACTGAAACTCACATCTGGACCTTCGACCCGTTGGACCCCATTGAAGACACTATATGGAGGAACATCCTGGAGTGTTTTCCTCAGAAACTGTCATTTCTTCTCCACTGAAGAAAGAAACACATGATCATCTGGGATGACGAGGAGGAGAGTAAACTATCAGGAGATGTTAGTGCTGAAGCGAACGACTCCTTTAGCGATATGATCTGGCTGTATCTAAACTAGCCTAAGTGATAAACTTTAAATAAAAGCAGGTGTGTGTGTGTTAACTGGATGTTTCCGAGCCTGAACACACACATGTCAGCGAGTCCTTCATGGCCGCTGGGTAAAGCTAGCCCGCGCCGGCTGGGATTGTGATGCTAATGCGAGCCGTTCTCTGGCGGATCAATAGCGGCTTTAGGATGTGCTGACCGACACTCGCCCGCTTTCTGTCTATTGTGGAGATCAGCTGTGGAAGCTTCTGTCCACACACACACACACACACACACACACACACACACTGAAAGCCGAGAACACGGCAAACGCAAACATACACACACACACACACACACACACACACACACATATACACACACACACACACACACACACACACACACACACACTGAACCCTGAGAGAACACGGCAAACGCAAACACACACACACACACACTGAACCCTGAAAGAACACGGCAAACACACACACACACACACACACACACACACACACACATGTCTGGTTCACTATCTTTGTGGGGACTCTCCATAGACGTAATGGTTTTTATACCGTACAAACTGTACATTCTATCCCCTTACACTAACCCTACCCCTAAACCTGCCCATCACACACACACACACACACACACACACACACACTGCCCCTGCCCCTAAACCTGCCCATCACACACACACACACACACACTGCCCCTGCCCCTAAACCTGCCCATCACAGGAAACATTCTGCATTTTTACTTTCTCAAAACAACTCATCCTGTGAGATTTATAAGCCTTTTGAAAAGTGGGGACCGCTGGCTGGTCCCCACAATGTAGGTGATCTCAGGTTTTACTATTCTTATGGGGACATTTGGTCCCCACAATGTAATATAAACAAGGGCACACACACACACACACACACACTCTCACACACACACACACACACACACACACACACACACACACACACACACACACACACACACACACACACACTGCATTTACACTTATTCCAGTCATAACCTGTTAGCTGCCAGCGGGACACTTTCATTGTCATATATTTATAACATATTTTAGTAATAATCATAAATTAGGTGCTATTCAAAGACTCATCCTTTATTTAGGCTCCTCCCCCTATCAGGCGGTGTCAGGTTTCATCGTACAACATCTACACTATTTTATTATCAAATCTTTTTCTAATCTTGACAACGCATCCTCAAGGTTGCATGTTTGGCGACTGTGATATTATGACAGAAATGTGTGAATGTGTGACAGCAGAGTGTGTGAGCGCCGCCTGGTGGTTGTGTCTGGCAGAGCGCCGGAAGAACATCTTACAGCAGAGTGTGTGAGCGCCGCCTGGTGGCTGTGTCTGGCAGAGCGCCGGAAGAACATCTTACAGCAGAGTGTGTGAGCGCCGCCTGGTGGCCGTTTCTGGTACAGCGCCGGAAGAACATCCTACTTTTGTGATGTCAACTTCAAATTTGGAACAGAGCAATTTTAGAGTCCAAATTATTTTGTAACACACATATATATATATATATATATATATATATATATATATATATATATTTTGTATGAAATATAAATGTTTAGTACAGTACATTTGCTTTACAGTAAACATCTATAACTTCTTTACACTTTCATTTTTTTAAGTGCTTTCAGCTTCTGCAATAAAGCATGTCTGTAGATGCACATTTTTTTAATATTAGCTCAAAAAACTTTGATAATTCACTGAAAACCTATATTTGAGATGAATGTATTTCATAAATTCAGATTACAGATATTTGTCAGTCATACATAAATGGAACTATTAAGAATAATATTAGTGTAATACTAATACTCCCAATAATCCCAAACCCAATATGTTTTAATACACAATAATCAGGTTTATATATTTATCATCCAATCTATTTATTAACCCAATCTCAGAGGCTTTGACTAATTGGGTTAGCGTGTTTCCAGCTGGCTATAACCACCTTCATACTTTCTGACTGAATAAATTCAAATGTTGCCACAATTAATAGATTTATACAGATTTATTTGAATAAATACATTTTTAAACTTTGAACACTTTACAATAAAGTCCCATTCATTATGATTAATTAATGCATTAACTAACGTGAACTAATATCTTTACAGCATTTATTAATCGTTAATGTTAGAAAAACAAACACAACTGTTCATGTTTACAGTGCATTTATTAATGTTAAAAGATACAACTTTGGATTTTTAAAATGCATTAGTAAATGTTGAAATTAACTAAGTTTAGAAAGTATTGTTCATTATTAGTTCATGTTTATTAGTGTGGTTAACTAATGCTAACACATTTTATTTCTAGTACACCACCAGTCACCTAGGGCCCTAATC
>CM040809.1:34170946-34190946 GCA_022829025.1 Squalius cephalus
ATACAGGCATCTGGAAACTCTTTCCACATGTTGCTGTGTAAGCCTTATTCCAAAATGGATTAAATTCATTATTTTCCTTGAAATTCTACAAACAGTCCCCATAATGACAACGTGAAAGAAGTTTGTTTGAAATCTTTGCTAATTGACCTTTCGCCGAGCCCCGCCCCCCTTAGTTACTGTTGCTACGTCCGACAAACAAATGGTCAAACACGACCAGCGCGACAGATTGCCATGACGGAAAGAGGTATACCCGTGCGTGTCAGTGACCTTTTTTGGAGCAATACCTCCGCGATATCCTCCAGATTGAGGCAAAAAGGGTTACAGTATGCAGTGGAGGGATATATTATAATATAAAAATACGCAATGAAGGAGACACGACTACTATCTACGTCTCTATCGAGGCTAATGCTTACCGGTGTTCATACACATCATTTGTGATTATGACAAAGAACAAGGAAACAAGTGTTTAAAAGCATTGTAAGACACTTAACGTTACTGTTGTGTTTTTGTGTGAAAGAAAAAACTGTCTCTGAAAATAAAAGTGCTGTCAGCAACAATTTCTTATGTGTGTTTTTTCGCATAACACGACTAAAATTTTAAATGCTGCAAAACACATGGGAGTTATATTCCCGATGCTGTAGTTTATTTGATCAGTCACAGTATATCATTAATCAAGCTTAATTTGACTTTTCAACTACAATTAGGCAGGTGAACTGAAAGCTTTTACAATATTTTAGCTATAACTTAGGCCTATATCATTGACAAAAGTATGTGGTGCATTTTATTCCAAAAATGATTTTCTTTCTCAAATTCATGCTTCAAGTTGACAAAGCACAATAAACGAAATCACACAATAACTGTTTAACCAGACATAGCCTTAATTTGCATCTAAATAACTTTCATTGATTGTCTTTCATAATGCACTTACCATAATATTTATTAGGGGGACAACGGATCACAAAAATCGCGGTTGAGACAATATTATGTTTTTTGAGTTACAGATAGGAGTTTTTCAGATCAGAAAAACAAAACAAAAAAAACTTTAAATAACTTAGCCATCGATACCACAGCCAGCAGACGTATTTATGCTTCGTAATGTTCGACACATTTAACTGGGATTGGGGCCGTCCACACTGTTTTATCCATTGTAGGCACCGCTCACGTTGTGTTTTCGGCTTTGGGAATGGAAAGAACACAACTCCTCCAGACAATCTCTCGGGGTATGTAGTGTCCGATTTACAAACGCCATGGGCGCACGCTTCACCATCTTGCTAATGTTTGTCGGACCTGCTCACATAGTAACGGTTGCTATGATGTGTGATTGGACAATGGCCGTTTTGGGGGAGGGGCCGGCGAAAGGTCAATTACGGAAAAAACTACAAAATCACATGTACAGAAGTATTCCCAGCCTTTGCCAGTACTCAACAGTGTTGACAGAACCGGGCTAATATGGTCATACTTCCTGGTTCTGGTAAGAACTCGAGCTGCTGCGTTTTGGACCAGCTGTAGTTTGTTTATTAAGCGTGCAGGGCAACCACCCAGTAGAGCATTACAGTAATCTAGCCTTGAGGTCATGAACGCATGAACTAACTGTTCCGCATTTGTCAATGAGAGCATATGGCGTAATTTAGATATATTTTTAAGATGTAAAAATGCGGTTTTACAGATACACGTGACTTTCAGATGAAAGATTGGTATCAAAGAGCACACCCACACCCACACCCACCCACACCCACCCACACCCACCCACACCCACCCACACACCCACCCACACCCACCCACACACACACACACACACACACACACACACACACACACACACACACACACACACACACAGGTTCCTAACCGACGACGAAGACTTAACAGAGCAGCCATCAAGTGTTAGACAGTATTCTAGGTTATTACGTGAGGAAGTTTTTGGTCCAATCATTAGAAACTATGTTTTTTTCAGAGTTTAGTAGGAAATTACTAGTCATCCAGTTTTTTATATCAGCTGTGCATTAATTTAGTGAATTGGTAAGTTTCATCAGAGTGTGAAGAAATATAGAGCTGAGTATCGTCAGCATAACAGTGAAAACTAATGCCATGTTTCCTAATGATATCTCCTAATGGTAGCATGAACAGAGTGTGTGTGTGTGTGTGAGGGTAGCATGTACAGCGTGTGTGTGTGTGTGTGTGTGTGAGAGGGTAGCATGTACAGTGTGTGTGTAAGTGTGTGTGTGAGTGTGTGTGTGTGTGTGTGTGTGTGTGTGTGTGTGTGTGTGTGTGTGTGTGTGTGTGTGTGTAGCATGTACAGAGTGAACAGCAACGGTCCTAGTACTGAGCCTTGTGGTACGCCATACTGAACTTGTGATCGATGAGACATCTCATCATTTACTGCTACAAACTGATAACGGTCAGATAAGTATGATAAACCATGCTAGTGCAATAGTGCAACGCCAACATAATGTTCGAGTCTATTTAAAAGAATGTTGTGGTCAATAGTGTCAAATGCAGCACTAAGATCGAGTAACACTAATAGAGAGACACAACCACGATCGGATGATAAGAGCAAATCATTTGTGACTCTAACGAGAGCAGTCTCAGTTAACAGCACGTCAGAGCACACACCAAGCCATGAAGTTTCCAACACTTAATTGCAATTAATGCATTATAATTTAAACTGAAATTAAATGCAGATCCATGAACTCTTTTTTCTGACCCACTTTAAAATACACTTTTAAAATTTGAAGTACACTACACGTGTGAATTCACTACAGTTAAGTGCACCTCAGGTCACATGATCACACCTCAGGTCACATGATCACACCTGCGTGATGATGACGAATCAGAGAGTGAGAAACCGTACAACTATCACACACATGACTGAACTACATCCCACATCAACAGACCCGACAGCCAATCAGAAGCCGGCTGACATTTATCAATGATGTTGATGCACAGCAGCACGTTATTGATCTCTCACACACACACACACACACACACACACACACACACACACACACACACACACACACACACACACACACACACACACACACACGCACACACACACACACACACAGCTACAGCTCATTTATATGCTAATGAGTCTAATGAGTCATGCATATTCAAGACATTTTTCATATAACGGCATATTCAGCATGTTGCTGCAAACACTCTCTTATACTTCTCTCTCTGTCTGCTGACAAGAAAAAACACACACACACACACACACACACACACACACACACACACACACACACACACACACATTCACACAAACTTTTTTTTTTCTGTGCATTTAAAGCATCAAGTTACTAAAATGATTTGAATGTAATCATGTTTTTGAAGTCATGCTCTTGCTGAGATGCTGAAGCGTAAGAGCTTTACAGAAGAAACATCAGTATTGAGATGCTTCATGTCACACACACACACACACACACACACACACACACACACACTCTCACACACACACACACACACACACACACGCACACACACGCACACACACAGAGAAACTGAAACGCCACTGAACTCACCAGAGAAGATCTGTGTGTGTTGTGTCAGCGTGCAGATCAACCTGAAACACACAAACACACACATTCAGTGCTGGAAATCACCGATCATGAGCGACAACATCAGACCAGAAGAGCGAGAGAGAGAGAGAGTGTTGAGCTAGAGAGATAAACACCTTCAGAAGCTACGAGACATTTACATATCGCCCACCAGACACTAGTAATCTCCACTGATCACGCAATACACCACATCCTCAGTTCCTAACATCATGAGCATCAGTGAGCGCGTGCGGCTCCAGATCAGATCAGAGTCACAGAAGAGCTGGACTGATCCTGGACCAGCACACATGCGCATTATTCCTGAAGCTTCAGTGCTCAACTACCATCACACAACACACAAACAAGAAACACACATCAGAAACTTCTCAACAGCATCACGTGAACACACACACACACACACACACACACACACACACACACACACACACACACACACACATTCTACATCAGTGTTCACCTCAACAACACACACATTCTACATCAGTGTTCACCTCAACAACACACACATTCTCAACAATACACACATTCTACATCAGTGTTCACCTCAACAACACACATTCTCAACAACACACACATTCTACATCAGTGTTCACCTCAACAACACACACATTCTCAACAATACACACATTCTACATCAGTGTTCACCTCAACAACACACATTCTCAACAACACACACATTCTACATCAGTGTTCACCTCAACAACACACACATTCTCAACAATACACACATTCTACATCAGTGTTCACCTCAACAACACACACATTCTACATCAGTGTTCACCTCAACAACACACACATTCTCAACAACACACACACTCTACATCAGTGTTCACCTCAACAACACACACATTCTCAACAACACACGCACTCTACATCAGTGTTCACCTCAACAACACACACATTCTCAACAACACACACATTCTCAACAACACACACATTCTACATCAGTGTTCACCTCAACAACACACACATTCTACATCAGTGTTCACCTAAACAACACACACATTCTACATCAGTGTTCACCTCAACAACACACACATTCTCAACAACACACACACTCTACATCAGTGTTCACCTCAACAACACACACATTCTCAACAACACACACATTCTACATCAGTGTTCACCTCAACAACACACACATGCTACATCAGTGTTCACCTCAACAACACACACATTCTCAACAACACACACACTCTACATCAGTGTTCACCTCAACAACACACACATTCTACATCAGTGTTCACCTCAAGAACACACACATTCTACATCAGTGTTCACCTCAACAACACACACATTCTACATCAATGTTCACCTCAACAACACACACATTCTCAACAACACACACACTCTACATCAGTGTTCACCTCAACAACACACACATTCTCAACAACACACACATTCTACATCAGTGTTCACCTCAACAACACACACATTCTCAACAACACACACATTCTACATCAGTGTTCACCTCAACAACACACACATTCTACATCAATGTTCACCTCAACAACACACACATTCTCAACAACACACACACTCTACATCAGTGTTCACCTCAACAACACACACATTCTCAACAACACACACATTCTACATCAGTGTTCACCTCAACAACACACACATTCTACATCAGTGTTCACCTCAACAACACACACATTCTCAACAACACACACATTCTACATCAGTGTTCACCTCAACAACACACACATTCTCAACAACACACACATTCTACATCAGTGTTCACCTCAACAACACACACATTCTCAACAACACACACATTCTACATCAGTGTTCACCTCAACAACACAAACGCTGATCAATGAAAGACTTTACCTCCAGCAGCAGCGACTGGTCACATACTGAAGCCTCCGGTGAGACTCATACACACACACACACGTTCAGCATCAGTCAGAGAGAGAGAGAGCGAGAGAGAGCCAGAAAGAGAGAGTCCCGCCCCTCACCGCAGGATTAAATCTATCTTTTGTCTTTGATTCAATGGAGGTTAAACATTTCCTGGCCTCGTGTGCAGCAGTCCATGTGTGTGTTACTGCTATACATCACTGACATTCTGATGTTTACTCTCATGAAGTTACAAACAAGTGTCTTTCCTGTAGCTCAAACATGCAGGGCATGCATCAACTAAAATACAAATACAGTGCAAGTCAAAAATAATAGTAACATCAATAATAAACATTATTTCATATAGAGCCTTTGAACAGATTCTCAAAAATAACATTTGAACAAAAAGTAATAAGATCAAGAATTTCAATCAAACTTTGGATAAAAGTGCCAAATGCATAAAAAAGCAAACATATGACTGTATATCAATACAATATATATTACAGCTAGGTTAACTATATAACCTATAAAAAGTGATCTGACACTGAGTTGAGGACACTTCCCATCAGCTCCTGCACAGATGTTGCACGAGTCCTGCTGATGATGGGAAAGTGTTTATTGCAGTCATTAGGGAAGTCTTTTGACGTCTCTTATACGGTTGCGGCCCGTGACAATGGAGGCGATCTCCCTTTCAGAGCCTCTATTCTCCCGCAATAATGCCTCTCGTTCACAAAAGAGCTCGAGCTGAAACACGATCCGGCTCTGAGTGTTTCTGCATCACCTCAGACACTGAGCGAAAGTGGAGACTCCCAGAGACGAGAGCGGAGACTCCCAGAGACGAGAGCGGAGACTCCCAGAGACGAGAGTGCAGACTCCCAGAGACTCCCAGAGACGAGAGCGGAGACTCCCAGAGACGAGAGCGGAGACTCCCAGAGACGAGAGTGCAGACTCCCAGAGACTCCCAGAGACGAGAGCGGAGATTCCCAGAGAAGAGAGTGCAGACTCCCAGAGACGAGAGCGCAGACTCCCAGAAACGAGAGTGCAGACTCCCAGAGACGAGAGTGCAGACTCCCAGAGACTCCCAGAGACGAGAGCGGAGACTCCCAGAGACGAGAGTGCAGACTGCCAGAGACGAGAGCGGAGACTCCCAGAGACGAGAGTGCAGACTCCCAGAGACGAGAGCGGAGACTCCCAGAGATGAGAGCGGAGACTCCCAGAGACGAGAGCGCAGACTCCCAGAGACGAGAGCGGAGACTCCCAGAGACGAGAGCGCAGACTCCCAGAGACGAGAGCAGAGACTCCCAGAGACGAGAGCGCAGACTCCCAGAGACTCCCAGAGACTCCCAGAGACGAGAGCGCAGACTCCGAGAGATGAGAGCGCAGACTCCCAGAGACTCCCAGAGACGAGAGTGCAGACTCCCAGAGATGAGAGCGCAGACTCCCAGAGACTCCCAGAGACGAGAGCGAAGACTCCCAGAGACGAGAGCGCAGACTCCCAGAGACGAGAGCGGAGACTCCCAGAGACAAAAGCGCAGACTCCCAGAGACTCCCAGAGACTCCCAGAGACGAGAGCGCAGACTCCCAGAGATGAGAGCGCAGACTCCCAGAGACTCCCAGAGACGAGAGCGCAGACTCCCAGAGACGAGAGCGCAGACTCCCAGAGACGAGAGCGCAGACTCCCAGAGACAAAAGCGCAGACTCCCAGAGACGAGCGGAGACTCCCAGAGACAAGAGACGAGAGTGGAGACTCCCAGAGACGAGAGTGGAGGCTCCCAGAGACAAGAGACGAGAGCGCAGACTCCCAGAGACGAGAGCGCAGACTCCCAGAGACGAGAGCGCAGACTCCCAGAGACAAAAGCGCAGACTCCCAGAGACGAGAGCGGAGGCTCCCAGAGACAAGAGACGAGAGTGGAGACTCCCAGAGACGAGAGTGGAGGCTCCCAGAGACAAGAGACGAGAGCGCAGACTCCCAGAGACGAGAGCGCAGACTCCCAGAGACGAGAGCGCAGACTCCCAGAGACAAAAGCGCAGACTCCCAGAGACGAGAGCGGAGGCTCCCAGAGACAAGAGACGAGAGCGCAGACTCCCAGAGACGAGAGCGCAGACTCCCAGAGACAAAAGCGCAGACTCCCAGAGACGAGAGCGCAGACTCCCAGAGACGAGAGTGCAGACTCCCAGAGACTCCCAGAGACGAGAGTGCAGACTCCCAGAGACGAGAGCGCAGACTCCCAGAGACGAGAGCAGAGACTCCCAGAGACGAGAGTGCAGACTCCCAGAGACTCCCAGAGACGAGAGTGCAGACTCCCAGAGACTCCCAGAGACGAGAGCGCAGACTCCCAGAGACAAAAGCGCAGACTCCCAGAGACTCCCAGATACGAGAGCGCAGACTCCCAGAGACGAGAGTGCAGACTCCCAGAGACGAGAGTGCAGACTCCCAGAGACGAGAGCAGAGACTCCCAGAGACGAGAGTGCAGACTCCCAGAGACGAGAGCGGAGGCTCCCAGAGACGAGAGCGCAGACTCCCAGAGACAAATGCGCAGACTCCCAGAGACGAGAGCGCAGACTCCCAGAGACGAGAGTGCAGACTCCCAGAGACTCCCAGAGACGAGAGTGCAGACTCCCAGAGACGAGAGCGCAGACTCCCAGAGACGAGAGCAGAGACTCCCAGAGACGAGAGTGCAGACTCCCAGAGACTCCCAGAGACGAGAGTGCAGACTCCCAGAGACTCCCAGAGACGAGAGCGCAGACTCCCAGAGACAAAAGCGCAGACTCCCAGAGACTCCCAGATACGAGAGCGCAGACTCCCAGAGACGAGAGTGCAGACTCCCAGAGACGAGAGTGCAGACTCCCAGAGACGAGAGCAGAGACTCCCAGAGACGAGAGTGCAGACTCCCAGAGACGAGAGCGGAGGCTCCCAGAGACGAGAGCGCAGACTCCCAGAGACAAATGCGCAGACTCCCAGAGACTCCCAGAGACGAGAGCAGAGACTCCCAGAGACGAGAGTGCAGACTCCCAGAGACGAGAGTGCAGACTCCCAGAGACGAGAGCAGAGACTCCCAGAGACGAGAGTGCAGACTCCCAGAGACGAGAGCGGAGGCTCCCAGAGACGAGAGCGCAGACTCCCAGAGACAAATGCGCAGACTCCCAGAGACTCCCAGAGACGAGAGCACAGACTCCCAGAGACGAGAGCAGAGACTCCCAGAGACGAGAGTGCAGACTCCCAGAGACGAGAGCGGAGGCTCCCAGAGACTCCCAGAGACGAGAGCGCAGACTCCCAGAGACGAGAGCAGAGACTCCCAGAGACGAGAGTGCAGACTCCCAGAGACGAGAGCGCAGACTCCCAGAGACCACTGCAGAACTCGTTACTGGCTCCACTCTCTCTCACACACTTCTGATGTTCTCAGGTGTTTCTCAATATGAACTCAAACATTTCTCATTTCTCTCCGAGCAGCTCCACATATTTTACATCTCAGACAAAGTTGATACAGCACTTCAAAGCAGCTGAGAACTATGTAAGGGATCATGAACATCCAGCCAGTTGTTATCTCAGAATAAACCCGACAGGGTGATCAGGATCAGGTCTTCATCGTGTTTATTCTGAGATCACACACACACACACACACACACACACACACACACACACACACACGCACTTTAAACACAAAGTTTCCGTGGAGAGAGCAGTTTCAGGGGCGAGTTCAAACTAGACGGACATTTAAAAGATACGGTATACAGTCATAACACTTATTACACAGCATTTCAACACACAAATAATTATGGAGATTAGAGATATTGATTTCAGATTAAATTGTTTTAAAATCGTACCTGTTTGTATCTTATAATCCAACAGTGTACAAAACAATAGTCTCAAAATGGCCGCCGCTGCGTTTGTATGAAACAAGAGAGAGCGAGTCCACGATACTGGATGGCATAATCAAATAACTGTACACAAAATATTGATTCGACTGAGTTTTATTTTATAAAAATAAATAAATAATTTTATCAGCTCACCAAATGCAAAACTTCCACAAAGAAAAACTTCCACAAAGAAAGGCCCGGATGAGCCTGTGTTTCTGTTCTCAGCGGTTGTTATCTGGTAATAACATATCGCTGGATGAAGCGTGTAATAAGACAGAGTAACATCTGATACAAACAGTAATGCAGTGTGTGTGTGTATGATTGTGTGTGTATGATTGTGTGTGTGTGTGTGTCTTTGGGGCACCATATTTCCCAGCATGAATGGAGCTGCTCTCTGATTGGCTGTCTAGATGCACAGGATTCTGCACGCTCGTAAGTGTGTGTCGAGTGCCCTACAGAGGGGCCGAACCTCGGACCACCGCTGAAGTCTGTTTTACTGTTGTCTGGGTGACACGGTTTACAAACACACAAACACGACTAATATCCATTAAAACAACATCATTCAGTGCGAGACAGCGGCTGATTAGCAATTCCTGCGCCGCGTCCTACATCAATGACACTCGTGATGTATTGAACATGTTAACATGTCACACACACACACACACACACACACTAGCTGAAATAATATAAGCTTTTTTAATGGATAATTTTATTTCAGCAAACGTTTATTTTATTTCAACTAACGTAAATGTTTTGTGGTGTTAGTTTTAGATAACAGCGCTGATTCAGACTGAGTCTGTTCGCCGCCATGGTGAGAATGTGGGTTAATTTAACAGGGAATTGGAGACTCTGAATCAATATGAAATGATTTTATCAGAGCATCTTACAATACGTGTGAGATAATGAACACGAGACGCCTCCATATTAAAACACACTCTGATAAAATGAAACACAATCCTGTGGGATTAAACTCAGCGGCCCAGGATTCTAAACCAGGACAATGGTTCCCGTCTGAAAGGATATTTACAAGATTTACAGCCCAAATCTGATGGAAGGCAGGCTGAGGTCGACCTGGCCCCTTTACACACACACACACACACACACACACACACACACAGAAGAATGAATGGGACTGTTTCCATGGCTGTGGGACTTTAAAAGAGACAGACACAGAGAGAGAGACAGAGCGTGTGAGAAGTGCCGCCCACTGCCGTCTCACATCCAGGGCTATTATCACCACTACAGCTAAAAGCATTTCTGTTACTTCACGGAAAATAAACATTAACCTGAATAAAATAAAATAAAAATCTTGAACTTATTTTATTTCAGCTATAGAGGCCAAGGCAACTTTTCCAAACAGTGATGAGTCACTGTAGGTCCACAAAGGAAGACGAGGAAGAAAGATAGGGTGCAAATAAATGCGTAACTTTAATATAACAAAATATAATATAACTTTAATATAACACCCCCCCCCCCCCATTAAATACACAAGATAACAAACGTAATTAGAAACAGGTGTGCACTAATAGAGAACATAATGAATCGCCATGACGACAAATGTAGAAGGGAACGCAGGAAAACAGAAACCACAAGAAGCAACTTAGAGTCCAAAACAAAAACAAACTAAACGTGACAAGTATAATATTGATACTACAAAAACAAACCCAAATCTAAAACGCTGTATCTGCGCTGACGAACATCTGTGCCGCTCGCAGGATCAGCGATGATCATTAAAGGAGCTGTGATGAACGCAGATGCTGAGGTGGGACTCAGATCAAGGCACAGGTTCGCTTTCATGTGCTAGCCTCAGAAACACTGATCCACTGCTCATGAATATTCAAACGCATGCAGTAATTATTTACATGTGTGCATCTGTCAGACATCAGCTCGTTCATTACCTGATCACTGTCACACACACATCCTCTCGCTCCTCATGCAAACATCAGTTCTTATTGTCTGTGGTTTGTTCTGTTGTCATGAGAGGTGGAACTGAAGATCACGTGACATAAAGCAGGTGTAACGATATGAAACCTGAATCCTGCTGGAGTGAACGACTTCCTGAGACCGTCTGAATGAGGGAAGTGTGTTTTATTGGATTCTTCATCATTCACTCATTTGCAGTAACTGGACAACAAACATGATTTGCCTTGGTTTCTGTGAAACAGTGTAATATCAGTGACATCTGAACTAAAGCAATGTTCTGCAGGCTGTCGGCGGTTCAGGAATGAGTTTTCCACTCTGTCTCTGTGTATCGGTCCATTTTCTGTCCAGCATTGATTTCCTATACTCTCTCTCACAGCAGATGTGTGTGTGGATGGACGGATTCAGGGGTAAAAGCTTGGTGTTATCGATCGGACTAAAACACTCTCTGAATGTGGAGCGCGTCACAGTTCATGTGAAGCTTAACCTGGAAAACAATCCCATCTCTGTGACAAATAACTTCAACAACAAGACTAGCTAGCTCATGATATGACGATTAAACTTTAGTACTTCTGAAACGGCGTGTGTCAGCACGAGTCCGCAGACGCAGAGATCTGCATATTCACTGATCACTGAATGAACAGCAGAGATATTATGCATGAATATGTCTGACACCATCAACATGAATAATGACTCACCGAGTTTAATAAAGAGCAGATGCAGATGCAGTCAGACGTGAACACACACCATCACTCACCGTCAGCAGAATCACACCGCTCAGACTGAAGCATCTCACATGAGATCCAGTGTTCGCATTAAACAACCAGCTGGGTTTAGAGTCATTTCTGAGTGACTCTGGATGTTTTACAGTAATATTACAAGCGTAAAAGCTCTCAAATCAGACAGTTCAGTGAGTCATCTGAGCAGATTCAGTGAGTCAACTGAACTGGATATAAGAATCATTTGTAATGATTCAGTGAGTCAACTGGGCTGATTTAGTGAGTCATCTCAACTGGTTCAATGAGTTATCTGGCCAATCCAACAGTCAGCGGATTACAGCACGTCACTTTCAGACATTTTAATTCTGATTCAGCATGTTCAAGCTCAGACAGATGGCAACACACCGACAGGGATAACGCACTGATCCGACAAAACCAGCAGAGTGTGTGTGTGTTGCCGTCTCTTGCTGTCTGTCAGTTCAGTGTAAATTGGCCTTAAAATGATTCAATGATTCATATGATCTGATTCAGCAAGTCACCTAAAATGATTTAGTAAGTCATATGAACTATTTCAATGAGTCATCTGTGCTTATACAGCGAATGAGTGAGTCACCAGAGTTGATTCAATGAGTGAGTGAGTCATCTGAGCTGCTTCAATGAATCATCTAAGCTGATTCAATGACTCATCATAGGTGATTCATTCCATCGATTCATTGGTAAATTTGATTGACTGTGCTCCATGTCAGTTTCCGTGTTCAGTCAGCGAGGACAGAGCAAACATATGCTGTGAATATTATATTTTGCGGAGGCTCATATTCCCTGATTAGCGCTGCAGAACGGGCCAATCAGAGCAGGAAACACTACTAGCCCATCTCAAGCACACAGCATCATGGGAAACACTGCCACTCTCGTGCCCGTCATGAAGCTGAAGTGGACTAGTAACTCCTTCACTGTTTAATCAGCAGAGATTAGTTAGACCAACAGACTGGTCAGACCGAGCTCAAGAGCTGTTTACTTTAAACCCTGCTCCAGAAAACAGCTATTATGAGCACTGAAGGCCTTGTTAACCCTTTCAGCCCGTGTGTCTGTGATTGACAGCTGTCAGGAATCAATCAACATCAGACGCCAGTTATTACAAGCAACCAAGTCTGTACTGAAGATGGTCACTCACAGATCAGCTCTAATTCAACTCAAATCACCAACCAGAACCAGTCATTTACTAAATTACTATGTTTATTAGGCCTTGTCCACACTAATATGTTTTCGTTTGAAAACGCATCTTAATATCCGGATTAATGTAGCCTTAGTAGATCCTTCCTCTGTTTCCAGAAATATTCCTGTACTGGACGTCTATCAGAACTAATCAGGAATGTTTCTGAATGCGCTTCACATGCCAAAAGCCAAGAATCTGCTTCCTCTTCACGCTTAATGCGGCCCAGCTCGACCAATCAGCAAGAGCCAATCGCAATGCCAGCCAATCAGCAGAGGACAGGAAGTACAATGATGCGAGCTGGAGACCCACAGCGTCAGCTCTTTCTCATGATAAACAGCCGTCATGTCACGCCGGGCTCCAGTGTCTGCTTTACGGCACGGTGAAATGCTTTGTGCCATTGATGCGAGACTTTGACCGTGACATGAGCAGGAGGAGGTCCGTGACCTCTGACCCCCGGACCCCACACTCTCGGCCCCCAACAATACAGATCCCAGCATGCCGAGCGTCTGGACCTGATCGCTCCGGCTCACACTCAACAACACATCCAGTTACACTTCAGAGTGTGTGTCAGGGGCAAATCATTACATCTAACTTGAGTTGCTCGACTTAAATCTGTCAATGATTTCACTGCTTCTTTAACTCTTTCTGTTTGAGTTTCTTCATGTCACCATGGCAACAACCACACACACACACACACACACACACACACACACACACTGTAAGAGACTCTTGACACGCTGACATCATCAATGTGAGACACATATTTCACTGTCAGAGGAACAACTGCGGCTCAGCGTGAGTGTCTACGGCAAGCGCTAAGAGACATTCCATCATTTCCTCTGTTCTCCGTGAACAAAGCGCCGGCCGTAAACGTCCCCGAGAGTCGAGGCTAAATCAGCTCACGCTTTCATCAGTCAGACGCTGCTGTAAAAACACTCCAGCACAAAAGCTGAAGAACAAGCCAGATTTCCACTGAATCGCTTAACCTTGCATGGCTTCAAACGCTCTTTAGCTTCTCCTTCTTCTGATGATTATCATGCAAATGAAGTCTGGAGAATCTGTAACTAGTGTTTCAAAGGATTCCTCCGGCCTGATTACATTCAGCACTCGTTGGAAACACACACAAACAGCGATCTGAACACCTCGGCCTATACATCTGCTCTCTTCTGTCATCCGTGACACACTCCTGCTCTCCATATCTGTGATGAACTGAGACAGATTCACTGTAGAGATCAATGTGCCAGAGCAGTCTGTGATTCTGTGTGTGTGTGTGTGTGTGTGTGTGTGTATTTATCCACAGGTTTACAGTCAAACCAAACTTTATTCAGACTCCTTCAACATTTCTCACATTATCACAGTTTATTCGCTAAAGTTTAGAGAACGGTAATAAATATGAGCAGAACTCAGTTGATATTTGACTGGTTTTGTCCGTCCTTCTGTTAGACTGTCTCACACATGAATTATGTTGAATATCTGTCAGCTGTTAAATTTAACTACACAATTAGATAATACCAGTTTAGCTCAACCAGTGACCAAGCAATGCTTCATTGTGTTCAGTGTGTGTGTAAAAAGAGCATTAGCAATTAAAGAAAACACACTTCAGCAAAACAATAATTTTTGGTCCCAAATTTTAGAATATTTGGGTATAATATGCCACAGTTTACTTTATTTTGCTCTCCTCACTTACATAAATGAACTATAGTGTCCTGATCACACTAGTGAAACAATATCAAATATTATATCTGGTGTCTGAATAATTTGTGGTTTGACTGTCTTAACGAGCGACATTAACTCTGATATCGTCACCAGTTGTCAGTTGTAAGTACAGTGTATAATTCAGGCCTGTGGAAACAACATCCCAGAAACGCCTCAGTGTGTGTGTGTGTGTGTGTGTGTGTGTGTGTGTGTGGAGGATGCTGTGTTTATCACTGTCTTGCAGGATCATAATCCAGACGCTCCGACCGCAGGCGCCGCACATATAATGGGATTTTATTCCACCATGGAGAATCCAATCATAGTCCCACAAACCAGCGCAGATAAACTCAGATGTTCTCCCACTGTTCTCCCAGTGTCTCCCCCAGTGTCTCTCCCAGTATCTCTCACACTGTTCTCCCACTGTCTCTCCCACTGTTCTCCCAGTGTCTCTCCCAGTGTCTCCCAGTGTCTCTCCCAGTGTCTCCCAGTGTCTCTCCCACTGTCTCTCCCAGTGTCTCCCCCAGTGTCTCTCCCAGTGTCTCTCCCACTGTTCTCCCACTGTCTCTCCCAGTGTCTCCTAGTGTCTCTCCCACTGTCTCTCCCAGTGTCTCTCCCACTGTTCTCCCAGTGTCTCTCCCAGTGTCTACCAGTGTCTCTCCCACTGTCTCTCCCAGTGTCTCTCCCACTGTCTCTCCCACTGTTCTCCCAGTGTCTCTCCCACTGTCTCTCCCAGTGTCTCTCCCACTGTTCTCCCACTGTTCTCCCCCTGTTCTCCCACTGTTCTCCCCCTGTTCTCCCAGTGTCTCTCCCCCTGTTCTCCCAGTGTCTCTCCCCCTGTTCTCCCAGTGTCTCTCCCACTGTCTCTCCCAGTGTCTCTCCCACTGTTCTCCCAGTGTCTCTCCCACTGTCTCTACCAGTGTCTCTCCCACTGTTCTCCCAGTGTCTCTCCCCCTGTGTCTCTCCCACTGTTCTCCCAGTGTCTCTCCCACTGTCTCTCCCAGTGTCTACCAGTGTCTCTCCCACTGTTCTCCCAGTGTCTCTCCCCCTGTTCTCCCAGTGTCTCTCCCCCCCATTCTCCACTGTTCTCCCAGTGTCTCTCCCCCTGTTCTCCCAGTGTCTCTCCCACTGTCTCTCCCAGTGTCTACCAGTGTCTCTCCCACTGTCTCTCCCACTGTTCTCCCAGTGTCATTCCCCCTGTTCTCCCAGTGTCTCTCTCCCTGTTCTCCCAGTGTCTCTCCCCCATGTTCTCCCAGTGTCTCTCCCAGTGTCTCTCCCACTGTCTCTCCCAGTGTCTCTCCCACTGTTCTCCCAGTGTCTCTCCCACTGTTCTCCCAGTGTCTCTCCCAGTGTCTCTCCCACTGTTCTCCCAGTGTCTCTCCCACTGTCTCTCCCACTGTCTCTCCCACTGTCTCTCCCAGTGTCTCTCCCACTGTTTCTCCCAGTGTCTCTCCCACTGTCTCTCCCAGTGTCTCCCACTGTTTCTCCCACTGTCTCTCCCAGTGTCTCTACCACTGTCTCTCCCAGTGTCTCCCACTGTTTCTCCCACTGTCTCTCCCACTGTCTCTCCCACGGCATCCGAACCAAACCAGGGGAAATAAAGAGTCGTAAACACAAAGCAGAGCTCCCGTTTCAGGTTAACAAACCCAGCCGTCTTCGGTTACTCTGAGAGGGTGTGTGTGCGACCACAAGCTTTTCACTGGCAGCACAACACACACTGGATCTGCCTTATCCGGATCCGCCTTCCTGTGGAGATTCCCAGGGGAAAACATTAAAGCAGGAGAACACAGAGCCGAAGGGAATCCCTCAGCATTAATGAGAAACTCACAGTTAGTGTACAAGCGCTGATGAAACGACTCGACCGTGTTTTTGTAAAGGATATATAGTGCCAGAACTAAACCACCAAGCAACCACACACACACCATAGCAACCACATGGCAATGAGCTGAAAGCCACCAATGAAACACACAGCAACACTCTCACACACACACACACACCCCCTATACCTACCCATCTCTCTCACACTCACACACACACACACACACACACACACACACACACACACACACACACACACACACAAGTTAAGAGAGCAGAGGATCATGGTCATAATCTCAGTGTGTCTGTGGGATTGTTCATTTCTCCAGCTGTGTGACATCAGACTCCCAGTGAAGAGTTTAAGAGACAGATGAAGCTGATGAAGAGCAGTAGAGCTGATATGAGCTTCTCAACATCTGGATCTGGACTCAATGGAGTGTGTGTTTACTGTGAGCGAGCATCACTTCAGCTTCAGGAATCTGCATGAGCGACTCCATCTGAGATTCAGGCTCATAAACTCGAAACCGCTGATGATGGTTTGAGTCCTGCTTCGGCCTCTCGTTTAACACGGATTAAATGCGAGGTCAAACACACATCGCTCTCTGCAGGCTTAAAGAGTTTCTCGTCTTGAGCTCCATTAGCTGAACATCGACTCTGAACTTCTGCCAAACCGCAGGATCTCAGTCACATGATGCAGTCGTAATGACGACACAAACACACAGATCAGGCCTAAAACTAACACTCGGATACTAAACTAAACTTTCACACTTCTTGTGCTTGGGCGGACAAAAAGCCACCGATAAATAACCCAATCCCTGGGTTGTTATGTCTGACCCAGGATCTGGGTAACACAAAAACTACACAAACACTGGGTTGTTATGTCTGACCCAGGATCTGGGTAACACAAAAACTACACAAACACTGGGTTGCTATGTCTGACCCAGGATCTGGATAACACAAAAACTACACAAACACTGGGTTGCTATGTCTGACCCAGGATCTGGGTAACACAAGAACACTACCCAAACACTGGGTTGTTACGTCTAACCCAGGATCTGGGTAACACAAAAACTACACAAACACTGGGTTGTTACGTCTGACCCAGGATCTGGGTAACACAAAAACTACCCAAACACTGGGTTGTTACGTCTGACCCAGGATCTGAGTAACACAAAAACTACACAAAAACTGGGTTGTTACGTCTGACCCAGGATCTGGGTAACACAAAAACTACACAAACACTGGGTTGTTACGTCTGACCCAGGATCTGGGTAACACAAAAACTACACAAACACTGGGTTGTTACGTCTGACCCAGGATCTGGGTAACACAAAAACTACACAAACACTGGGTTGCTATGTCTGACCCAGGATCTGGGTAACACAAGAACACTACCCAAACACTGGGTTGTTACGTCTAACCTAGGATCTGGGTAACACAAAAACTACACAAACACTGGGTTGTTACGTCTGACCCAGGATCTGGGTAACACAAAAACTACCCAAACACGGGGTTGCTATGTCTGATCCAGGATCTGGGTAACACAAGAACACTACCCAAACACTGGGTTGTTACGTCTAACCCAGGATCTGGGTAACACAAAAACTACACAAACACTGGGTTTATTACGTCTGACCCAGGATCTGGGTAACACAAAAACTACACAAACACTGGGTTGTTACGTCTGACCCAGGATCTGGGTAACACAAAAACTACACAAACACTGGGTTGCTATGTCTGATCCAGGATCTGGGTAACACAAGAACACTACCCAAACACTGGGTTGTTACGTCTAACCCAGGATCTGGGTAACACAAAAACTACACAAACACTGGGTTGTTACGTCTGACCCAGGATCTGGGTAACACAAAAACTACCCAAACACAGGGTTGTTACGTCTGACCCAGGATCTGGGTTACATAAGAACACTACCCAAACACTGGGTTGTTACGTCTAACCCAGGATCTGGGTAACACAAAAACTACACAAACACTGGGTTGTTACGTCTGACCCAGGATCTGGGTAACACAAAAACTACACAAACACTGGGTTGTTACGTCTGACCCAGGATCTGGGTAACACAAAAACTACTCAAACACTGGGTTGTTACGTCTGACCCAGGATCTGGGTAACACAAAAACTACACAAACACTGGGTTGTTACGTCTGACCCAGGATCTGGGTAACACAAAAACTACACAAACACTGGGTTGTTACGTCTGATCCAGGATCTGGGTTACACAAAAACTACATAAACACTGGGTTGCTATGTCTGATCCAGGATCTGGGTAACACAAGAACACTACCCAAACACTGGGTTGTTACGTCTAACCCAGGATCTGGGTAACACAAAAACTACACAAACACTGGGTTGTTACGTCTGACCCAGGATCTGGGTAACACAAAAACTACCCAAACACAGGGTTGTTACGTCTGACCCAGGATCTGGGTTACATAAGAACACTACCCAAACACTGGGTTGTTACGTCTGACCCAGGATCTGGGTAACACAAAAACTACCCAAACACTGGGTTTTTACATCTGACCCAGGATCTGGGCAACACAAAAACTACACAAACACTGGGTTGTTACGTCTGACCCAGGATCTGTGTAACACAAAAACTACCCAAACACTGGGTTGTTACGTCTGACCCAGGATCTGGGCAACACAAAAACTACACAAACACTGGGTTGTTACGTCTGACCCAGGATCTGGGTAACACAAAAACTACACAAACACTGGGTTGTTACATCTGACCCAGGATCTGGGTAACACAAAAACTACCCAAACACTGGGTTGTTACGTCTGACCCAGGATCTGGGTAACACAAAAACTACACAAACACTGGGTTGTTACGTCTAACCCAGGATCTGAGTAACACAAAAACTACCCAAACACTGGGTTGTTACGTCTGACCCAGGATCTGGGTAACACAAAAACTACACAAACACTGGGTTGTTACGTCTGACCCAGGATCTGGGTAACACAAAAACTACACAAACACTGGGTTGTTACGTCTGACCCAGGATCTGTGTAGCACAAAAACTACCCAAACACTGGGTTGTTACGTCTGACCCAGGATCTGGGCAACACAAAAACTACACAAACACTGGGTTGTTACGTCTGACCCAGGATCTGGGTAACACAAAAACTACACAAACACTGGGTTGTTACATCTGACCCAGGATCTGGGTAACACAAAAACTACACAAACACTGGGTTGTTACGTCTGACCCAGGATCTGGGTAACACAAAAACTACACAAACACTGGGTTGTTACGTCTGACCCAGGATCTGGGTAATACAAAAACTACCCAAACACTGGGTTGTTACATCTGAGCCAGGATCTGAGTAACACAAAAACTACACAAACACTGG
>CM040809.1:34195946-34225946 GCA_022829025.1 Squalius cephalus
CATCATACGCTGCCGTCCGTCACACACACACACACACACACACACACACACACACACACACTCACACACACGTGTCTGTGGCCTTGTGTAATGCAGCCCATCTGCCGGTTATGGATCGCTGGGAAGCTGAAATGAGCTCATAATGAAACACATCGGCTCTGCCAACACTGAACACAGTCTCCAGTCCCACACTGTCCCAAACACTGTCCCAAACACTGTCCCAAACACTGTCCCAAACACTGTCCCAAACGCTGTCCCAAACACTGTCCCAAACACTGTCCCAAACGCTGTCCCAAACACTGTCCAATCACTGTCCCAAACACTGTCCCAAACACTGTCCCAAACACTGTCCCAAACACTGTCCCAAACGCTGTCCCAAACACTGTCCCAAACACTGTCCCAAACACTGTCCCAAACACTGTCTCAAACACTGTCCCAATCACTGTCCCAAACGCTGTCCCAAACACTGTCTCAAACACTGTCCCAATCACTGTCCCAAACGCTGTCCCAAACACTGTCTCAAACACTGTCCGAAGCACTGTCCCAAATGCTGTCCCAAACACTGTCCCAAACACTGTCCAATCACTGTCCCAATCACTGTCCCACACACTGTCCCACACACTGTCCCAAACGCTGTCCCAAACACTGTCTCAAACACTGTCCGAAGCACTGTCCCAAATGCTGTCCCAAACACTGTCCCAAACACTGTCCAAACACTGTCCCAAACACTGTCCCAAACGCTGTCCCAAACACTGTCTCAAACACTGTCCGAAGCACTGTCCCAAATGCTGTCCCAAACACTGTCCCAAACACTGTCCAAACACTGTCCCAATCACTGTCCCAATCACTGTCCCACACACTGTCCGACACACTGTCCAAACACTGTCCCAATCACTGTCCCAATCACTGTCCCACACACTGTCCCAAACAGTCCCACACACTGTCCCACACAGTCCCAAATGTTGTCTCAAAAGCTGTCCCAATAGCTGTCCCAAACACAGTCTCAAACGCTGTCCCAAACACTGTCCCAAACACTGTCCAAACACTGTCCCAATCACTGTCCCAAACACTGTCCAAACACTGTCCCAATCACTGTCCCAAATGCTGTCCCAAACACTGTCTCAAACACTGTCCGAAGCACTGTCCCAAATGCTGTCCCAAACACTGTCCCAAACACTGTCCAAACACTGTCCCAATCACTGTCCCAATCACTGTCCCACACACTGTCCGACACACTGTCCAAACACTGTCCCAATCACTGTCCCAATCACTGTCCCACACACTGTCCCAAACAGTCTCAAACGCTGTCCCAAAAGCTGTCCCAAACAGTCCCACACACTGTCCCACACAGTCCCAAATGTTGTCTCAAAAGCTGTCCCAATAGCTGTCCCAAACACAGTCTCAAACGCTGTCCCAAACACTGTCCCAAACACTGTCCAAACACTGTCCCAATCACTGTCCCAAACACTGTCCAAACACTGTCCCAATCACTGTCCCAAATGCTGTCCCAAACACAGTCTCAAACGCTGTCCCAAACACTGTCCGAAGCACTGTCCCAAACACTGTCCAATCACTGTCCCAATCACTGTCCCAAACACTGTCCCAATCACTGTCCCAAACACTGTCCAAACACTGTCCCAATCACTGTCCCAATAGCTGTCCCAAACACAGTCTCAAACGCTGTCCCAAACACTGTCCCAAACACTGTCCAAACACTGTCCCAATCACTGTCCCAAATGCTGTGTCAAACACTGTCCCAATCACTGTCCCAAACACTGTCCAAACACTGTCCCAATCACTGTCCCAATAGCTGTCCCAAACACAGTCTCAAACGCTGTCCCAAACACTGTCCCAAACACTGTCCAAACACTGTCCCAATCACTGTCCCAAACACTGTCCAAAAACTGTCCCAATCACTGTCCCAAATGCTGTCCCAAACACTGTCTCAAACACTGTCCGAAGCACTGTCCCAAATGCTGTCCCAAACACTGTCCCAAACACTGTCCAAACACTGTCCCAATCACTGTCCCACACACTGTCCGACACACTGTCCAAACACTGTCCCAAACACTGTCCCAATCACTGTCCCAATCACTGTCCCAATCACTGTCCCACACACTGTCCCAAACAGTCTCAAACGCTGTCCCAAAAGCTGTCCCAAACAGTCTCACACACTGTCCCACACAGTCCCAAATGTTGTCTCAAAAGCTGTCCCAATAGCTGTCCCAAACACAGTCTCAAACGCTGTCCCAAACACTGTCCCAAACACTGTCCAAACACTGTCCCAATCACTGTCCCAAACACTGTCCAAACACTGTCCCAATCACTGTCCCAAATGCTGTCCCAAACACAGTCTCAAACGCTGTCCCAAACACTGTCCCAAACACTGTCCAAACACTGTCCCAATCACTGTCCCAAACACTGTCCAAACACTGTCCCAATCACTGTCCCAAATGCTGTCCCAAACACTGTCTCAAACACTGTCCGAAGCACTGTCCCAAATGCTGTCCCAAACACTGTCCCAAACACTGTCCAAACACTGTCCCAATCACTGTCCCAATCACTGTCCCACACACTGTCCGACACACTGTCCAAACACTGTCCCAATCACTGTCCCAATCACTGTCCCAATCACTGTCCCAATCACTGTCCCAATCACTGTCCCAAACAGTCTCAAACGCTGTCCCAAAAGCTGTCCCAAACAGTCCCACACACTGTCCCACACAGTCCCAAACGCTGTCCCAATCACTGTCCCAAACACTGTCCCAAACACTGTCCCAATCACTGTCCCAAATGCTGTCCCAAACACTGTCCCAATCACTGTCCCACACTGTCCCACACAGTCCCAAACGCTGTCCCAATCACTGTCCCAAACACTGTCCCAATCACTGTCCCAAATGCTGTCCCAAACACTGTCCCAATCACTGTCCCACACACTGTCCCAAACAGTCTCAAACGCTGTCCCAAACACTGTCCCAAACAGTCCCACACACTGTCCCACACAGTCCCAAACGTTGTCCCAAAAGCTGTCCCAATAGCTGTCCCAAACGCTGTCCCACACAGTCCCAAAAGCTGTCCCAATAGCTGTCCCAAACGCTGTCCCACACACTGTCCCAAACAGTCTCAAACACTGTCCCAATCACTGTCCCACACACTGTCCCAAACAGTCTCAAACACTGTCCCAAACACTGTCCAAATCACTGTCCCAAATGCTGTCCCAAACACTGTCCCAATCACTGTCCCAATCACTGTCCCACACACTGTCCCAAACAGTCTCAAACGCTGTCCCAAAAGCTGTCCCAAACAGTCCCACACACTGTCCCACACAGTCCCAAACATTGTCCCAAAAGCTGTCCCAAACAGTTCCAAAAGCTGTCCCAATAGCTGTCCCAAACGCTGTCCCACACAGTCCCAAAAGCTGTCCCAATAGCTGTCCCAAACGCTGTCCCACACACTGTCCCAAACAGTCTCAAACGCTGTCCCAAACACTGTCCCAAACACTGTCCCAATCACTGTCCCAATCACTGTCCCACACACTGTCCCAAACAGTCTCAAACACTGTCCCAATCACTGTCCCACACACTGCCCCAAACAGTCTCAAACACTGTCCCAAACACTGTCCCAAACACTGTCCCAATCACTGTCCCAATCACTGTCCCACACACTGTCCCAAACAGTCTCAAACACTGTCTCAAACACTGTCCCAAACACTGTCCCAATCACTGTCCCAATCACTGTCCCAAACACTGTCCCACAAACAGTCCCAAACACCCTCAGTGAGACTGAGTCTCTCTCCGTGACGGTTGAGCTGCTATTGAAAAGCTCCGACGCGGCAGACAATGACCCGGCACACTCATTAGCATTGTATTAATTGGGGGATGTGACCCAGTAATGGAATGCTGTGTGTGTGTCTGTGTGTGAGTGTGTGTGTGTGTGTGGGGGGGATCCCCAAAAGTTAGCTAAACATGACCCCATTTGGAAATGGCCTTTATATAGGCCTGTATATATATATATATATATATATATATATATATATATATATGTATATAGGCCTGTATATATATATATATATATATATATATATATATATATATATAGACATACACACACACATTTACACAGTATGTGTGTGTATATATATATATATATATATATATATATATATATATATATATATATATATAGGTAGTTTTTTCAAAAACTTGTTTTACTAATCAGAATAGAAGAATACTATTCATATGAAAAAGCTATATATAAATATATATATATATATATATATAAAATATATAAGCTTATATATAATCTCTCATTTTCTCTTTATCTCAGACATAAAATTTTCTGACATTTACACAGTATGTCACATTTACACAGTATGTGTGTGTATGTATATATATATATATATTGATTATCTCAGAAAATTTTATGAGCTTTTTTCATATGAATAGTTTTCTTCTATTCTGATTACTTGATTACTTGAAGTTACTAAATTACTTCAACCTGAGGGAACGTTTTAGTTTAAGCTTATGAAAAAACATCGCTCTAATCCTGGACCCGGCCCTAATTTAAATAACACCTTTGGCTTTCAAATTAAATCTGAAAAAAATAAAAGTCTGTCATTAAATGCAAATAATCGGATATAATCTGACTCAAAGCGCGCGCGCTCCCGCGCCGCACCTGCTCGCGTCACCTGAACACAACATCACAACTACTACAACATCATCACATTACACAACACAACACTAAACAACACAACATTATAGAGTATTACAGAAATGTTATTTCATTACAGACTTGTCTCTGTCTGACACTTAATACATTAACAAATGAGACAAAATAAGAGAGAAGTATCGCCTGAAACCGTCACATCTGCAGTACAAGAGAGGATATTACCTCATAAAATAACATATCTCACATAATTTACCTCACAATCATGTGAAACACGAGAACTGAGCGATTATAATAAACCGTTTATAGCGATTGACAGCTGCGCATTTCTCCGCGCAAAACTCATGAATCACGCGATTAAACCGAAATATATTAAAATAACCATCAGCTACTGACCTAATGAAACCCGCTCGGGTCTGGTCCTGGTCCTGGTCTTAGTCCTGATTCTGGTCCTGGTCCTGGTCCTGGTCCTGGTTCTGGTTCTGGTCCTGGTTCTGGTCCGGTCTGCGGTACTGTGACTGTTTCTGTCCTGCGCTGCGACTGACTGGACTCTCCGCGCGCGCTCTCTTCTCCAGTAATGCCCGCGGATCTCGGTCGCGCGCAGAGCTCTCTCGTCTCGGGAACGCGCAGTGCTCCACCAGCCTGAGCTGACGAGCTTGTTTTGAGGTTTCTCACTGGATGCGCGGTGGGACGACGCAAAACATGACTGGAGATTTCCCAGAATTCAATTTAAAATCACCCAGGCGTCCCGTCTGAGAACAGAGCCGTGAACACTCCATCAGATACAGATGAAGGTCTGCTGTTCACGCGTTCACTGAGCCGAGTCTCTTCTGCAACAGATGAATGAACCACAAGACTGATGAAAAGAAGCAGAATATACAGAGTCTGCATAAACAAACAGAATTTACACACACATAAAGGTTCTTTATAGGCATCAGTGAGTCCATGAATAATCTTTCCATTGCACAAAAGGCTCTTTATAGTGGAATACGGTTCTTTAGATTATTAAGATGTTTACATTCACATTATCATTGAGCAGATGCTTTTATGCAAATTAGGAGAACAATAGAGGCAATCAAACCAACAATAGAGCAACAATATATAAGTGCCATGATCAGTCCCACTTAGTCCAGCACAGCACACGTAGCAAGGTGTGTTTTTATTAAATAGATAATTAGATAGAGTAGAACAGTGGCTGTTTAACTGATCATCAATCACAACTCCAAGGTTCCTGACTGACCTTGATGGAGCTGTGGATGATGAACCCAGCTGAATGGAGAAGTTGTGATGAAGTGTTGGGTTGGCCGGGACCAGCAGTTCTGTCTTTGCAGGGTTTAGTTGAAGTGAAGTTTAGTTGAAATGTTTGTCAGTCAGGCTGAGATGCGAGTAGCTTTTGTAGGATCATGCGGCTGGAATGAGAGGTAGAGTAAAAACCCATGTTTCTGAATGACAGATCCTAGTGATGTCATGTGGATGTAGAAGAGAAGCGGTCCCAGCACTGAGCCCTGAGGCACTCCAGTAGCTAGATGATAACAGTGATGAGATAAACCATGTTTCTGAATGACAGATCCTAGTGATGTCATGTAGATGGAGAAGAGAAGCGGTCCCAGCACTGAGCCCTGAGGCACTCCAGTAGCTAGATGATAACAGTGATGGGATAAACCATGTTTCTGAATGACAGACACTAGTGATGACATGTAGATGGAGAAGAGAAGCGGTCCCAGCACTGAGCCCTGAGGCACTCCAGTAGCTAGATGATAACAGTGATGGGATAAACCACGTTTCTGAATGACAGATCCTAGTGATGACATGTAGATGGAGAAGAGAAGCGGTCCCAGCACTGAGCCCTGAGGCACACCAGTAGCTAGATGATAACAGTGATGGGATAAACCATGTTTCTGAATTACAGATCTAGTGATGTCATGTAGATGGAGAAGAGAAGCGGTCCCAGCACTGAGCCCTGAGGCACTCCAGTAGCTAGATGATAACAGTGATGGGATAAACCATGTTTCTGAATTACAGATCCTAGTGATGACATGTAGATGGAGAAGAGAAGCGGTCCCAGCACTGAGCCCTGAGGCACTCCAGTAGCTAGATGATAACAGTGATGGGATAAACCACGTTTCTGAATGACAGATCCTAGTGATGACATGTAGATGGAGAAGAGAAGCGGTCCCAGCACTGAGCCCTGAGGCACTCCAGTAGCTAGATGATACCAGTAATGGGATAAACCACGTTTCTGAATGACAGATCCTAGTGATGACATGTAGATGGAGAAGAGAAGCGGTCCCAGCACTGAGCCCTGAGGCACACCAGTAGCTAGATGATAACAGTGATGGGATAAACCATGTTTCTGAATTACAGATCTAGTGATGTCATGTAGATGGAGAAGAGAAGCGGTCTCAGCACTGAGCCCTGAGGCACTCCAGTAGCTAGATGATAACAGTGATGGGATAAACCATGTTTCTGAATTACAGATCTAGTGATGACATGTAGATGGAGAAGAGAAGCGGTCCCAGCACTGAGCCCTGAGGCACTCCAGTAGCTAGATGATAACAGTGATGGGATAAACCATGTTTCTGAATGACAGATCCTAGTGATGACATGTAGATGTAGAAGAGAAGCGGCCCCAGCACTGAGCCCTGAGGAACTCCAGTAGCTAGATGATAACAGTGATGGGATAAACCATGTTTCTGAATGACAGATCCTAGTGATGACATGTAGATGTAGAAGAGAAGCGGCCCCAGCACTGAGCCCTGAGGCACTCCAGTAGCTAGATGATAACAGTGATGGGATAAACCATGTTTCTGAATGACAGATCCTAGTGATGACATGTAGATGTAGAAGAGAAGCGGCCCCAGCACTGAGCCCTGAGGAACTCCAGTAGCTAGATGATAACAGTGATGGGATAAACCATGTTTCTGAATGACAGATCCTAGTGATGACATGTAGATGTAGAAGAGAAGCGGTCCCAGCACTGAGCCCTGAGGCACTCCAGTAGCTAGATGATAACAGTGATGGGATAAACCATGTTTCTGAATGACAGATCCTAGTGATGACATGTAGATGTAGAAGAGAAGCGGTCCCAGCACTGAGCCCTGAGGCACTCCAGTAGCTAGATGATAACAGTGATGGGATAAACCATGTTTCTGAATGACAGACACTAGTGATGACATGTAGATGGAGAAGAGACACGGGTCCCAGCACTGAGCCCTGAGGCACTCCAGTAGCTAGATGATAACAGTGATGGGATAAACCATGTGTCTGAATGACAGATCCTAGTGATGACATGTAGATGGAGAAGAGAAGCAGTCCCAGCACTGAGCCCTGAGGCACTCCAGTAGCTAGATGATAACAGTGATGGGATAAACCATGTTTCTGAATGACAGACACTAGTGATGACATGTAGATGGAGAAGAGACACGGGTCCCAGCACTGAGCCCTGAGGCACTCCAGTAGCTAGATGATAACAGTGATGAGATAAACCATGTGTCTGAATGACAGATCCTAGTGATGACATGTAGATGGAGAAGAGAAGCAGTCCCAGCACTGAGCCCTGAGGCACTCCAGTAGCTAGATGATAACAGTGATGGGATAAACCATGTTTCTGAATGACAGATCCTAGTGATGACATGTAGATGGAGAAGAGAAGCAGTCCCAGCACTGAGCCCTGAGGCACTCCAGTAGCTAGATGATAACAGTGATGAGATAAACCACGTTTCTGAATGACAGATCCTAGTGATGACATGTAGATGTAGAAGAGAAGCGGTCCCAGCACTGAGCCCTGAGGCACTCCAGTAGCTAGATGATACCAGTGATGGGATAAACCATGTTTCTGAATTACAGATCTAGTGATGTCATGTAGATGGAGAAGAGAAGCGGTCTCAGCACTGAGCCCTGAGGCACTCCAGAAGCTAGATGATAACAGTGATGGGAAAAAACATGTTTCTGAATGACAGATCCTAGTGATGACATGTAGATGGAGAAGAGAAGCGGTCCCAGCACTGAGCCCTGAGGAACTCCAGTAGCTAGATGATAACAGTGATGGGATAAACCATGTTTCTGAATGACAGATCCTAGTGATGACATGTAGATGGAGAAGAGAAGCGGTCCCAGCACTGAGCCCTGAGGAACTCCAGTAGCTAGATGATAACAGTGATGGGGTAAACCATGTTTCTGAATGACAGATCCTAGTGATGACATGTAGATGGAGAAGAGAAGCGGTCCCAGCACTGAGCCCTGAGGCACTCCAGTAGCTAGATGATAACAGTGATGGGAAAAACCATGTTTCTGAATGACAGACACTAGTGATGACATGTAGATGGAGAAGAGACGCGGGTCCCAGCACTGAGCCCTGAGGCACTCCAGTAGCTAGATGATAACAGTGATGAGATAAACCATGTTTCTGAATGACAGATCTAGTGATGTCATGTAGATGGAGAAGAGACGCGGGTCCCAGCACTGAGCCCTGAGGCACTCCAGTAACTAGATGATAGCAGTGATGGGATAAACCATGTTTCTGAATGACAGATCTAGTGATGACATGTAGATGGAGAAGAGAAGCGGTCTCAGCACTGAGCCCTGAGGCACTCCAGTAGCTAGATGATAACAGTGATGGGGTAAACCATGTTTCTGAATGACAGATCTAGTGATGACATGTAGATGTAGAAGAGAAGCGGTCCCAGCACTGAGCCCTGAGGCACTCCAGTAGCTAGATGATAACAGTGATGGGGTAAACCATGTTTCTGAATGACAGATCTAGTGATGACATGTAGATGGAGAAGAGAAGCGGTCTCAGCACTGAGCCCTGAGGCACTCCAGTAGCTAGATGATAGCAGTGATGGGATAAACCATGTTTCTGAATGACAGATCTAGTGATGACATGTAGATGGAGAAGAGAAGCGGTCTCAGCACTGAGCCCTGAGGCACTCCAGTAGCTAGATGATAACAGTGATGGGATAAACCATGTTTCTGAATGACAGATCTAGTGATGACATGTAGATGGAGAAGAGACGCGGGTCCCAGCACTGAGCCCTGAGGCACTCCAGTAACTAGATGATAGCAGTGATGGGATAAACCATGTTTCTGAATGACAGACACTAGTGATGACATGTAGATGGAGAAGAGAAGCGGTCCCAGCACTGAGCCCTGAGGCACTCCAGTAGCTAGATGATACCAGTGATGAGATAAACCACGTTTCTGAATGACAGATCCTAGTGATGACATGTAGATGTAGAAGAGAAGCGGTCCCAGCACTGAGCCCTGAGGCACTCCAGTAGCTAGATGATACCAGTGATGAGATAAACCATGTTTCTGAATGACAGATCTAGTGATGTCATGTAGATGGAGAAGAGACGCGGGTCCCAGCACTGAGCCCTGAGGCACTCCAGTAGCTAGATGATAGCAGTGATGAGATAAACCACGTTTCTGAATGACAGATCCTAGTGATGACATGTAGATGTAGAAGAGAAGCGGTCCCAGCACTGAGCCCTGAGGCACTCCAGTAGCTAGATGATACCAGTGATGAGATAAACCACGTTTCTGAATGACAGATCCTAGTGATGACATGTAGATGTAGAAGAGAAGCGGTCCCAGCACTGAGCCCTGAGGCACTCCAGTAGCTAGATGATACCAGTGATGAGATAAACCATGTTTCTGAATGACAGATCTAGTGATGTCATGTAGATGGAGAAGAGACGCGGGTCCCAGCACTGAGCCCTGAGGCACTCCAGTAGCTAGATGATAGCAGTGATGAGATAAACCACGTTTCTGAATGACAGATCCTAGTGATGACATGTAGATGTAGAAGAGAAGCGGTCCCAGCACTGAGCCCTGAGGCACTCCAGTAGCTAGATGATACCAGTGATGAGATAAACCACGTTTCTGAATGACAGATCCTAGTGATGACATGTAGATGTAGAAGAGAAGCGGTCCCAGCACTGAGCCCTGAGGCACTCCAGTAGCTAGATGATAACAGTGATGGGATAAACCATGTTTCTGAATTACAGATCTAGTGATGACATGTAGATGGAGAAGAGAAGCGGTCTCAGCACTGAGCCCTGAGGCACTCCAGTAGCTAGATGATAACAGTGATGGGATAAACCATGTTTCTGAATGACAGACACTAGTGATGACATGTAGATGGAGAAGAGAAGCGGTCCCAGCACTGAGCCCTGAGGCACTCCAGTAGCTAGATGATAACACTGATGGGATAAACCATGTTTCTGAATGACAGATCCTAGTGATGACATGTAGATGTAGAAGAGAAGTGGTCCCAGCACTGAGCCCTGAGGCACTCCAGTAGCTAGATGATACCAGTGATGGGATAAAACATGTTTCTGAATGACAGATCCTAGTGATGACATGTAGATGTAGAAGAGAAGCGGTCCCAGCACTGAGCCCTGAGGCACTCCAGTAACTAGATGATACCAGTGATGGGATAAAACATGTTTCTGAATGACAGACACTAGTGATGACATGTAGATGGAGAAGAGAAGCGGTCTCAGCACTGAGCCCTGAGGCACTCCAGTAGCTAGATGATAACAGTGATGGGATAAACCATGTTTCTGAATGACAGATCTAGTGATGACATGTAGATGTAGAAGAGAAGCGGTCTCAGCACTGAGCCCTGAGGCACTCCAGTAGCTAGATGATAACAGTGATGGGATAAGCCATATTTCTGAATGACAGATCCTAGTGATGACATGTAGATGTAGAAGAGAAGCGGTCCCAGCACTGAGCCCTGAGGCACTCCAGTAGCTAGATGATAACAGTGATGGGATAAAACATGTTTCTGAATGACAGACACTAGTGATGACATGTAGATGGAGAAGAGAAGCGGTCTCAGCACTGAGCCCTGAGGCACTCCAGTAGCTAGATGATACCAGAGATGGGATAAAACATGTTTCTGAATGACAGACACTAGTGATGACATGTAGATGTAGAAGAGAAGCGGTCCCAGCACTGAGCCCTGAGGCACTCCAATAGCTAGATGATACCAGAGATGGGATAAAACATGTTTCTGAATGACAGACACTAGTGATAACATGTAGATGGAGAAGAGAAGCGGTCCCAGCACTGAGCCCTGAGGCACTCCAGTAGCTAGATGATAACAGTGATGGGATAAACCATGTTTCTGAATGACAGATCTAGTGATGACATGTAGATGGAGAAGAGAAGCGGTCCCAGCACTGAGCCCTGAGGCACTCCAGTAGCTAGATGATAACAGTGATGGGATAAACCATGTTTCTGAATGACAGACACTAGTGATGACATGTAGATGTAGAAGAGAAGCGGTCCCAGCACTGAGCCCTGAGGCACTCCAGTAGCTAGATGATAACAGTGATGGGATAAACCATGTTTCTGAATGACAGATCTAGTGATGACATGTAGATGGAGAAGAGAAGTGGTCCCAGTACTGAGCCCTGAGGCACTCCAGTAGCTAGATGATAACAGTGATGGGAAAAACCATGTTTCTGAATGACAGACACTAGTGATGACATGTAGATGGAGAAGAGAAGCGGTCCCAGCACTGAGCCCTGAGGCACTCCAGTAGCTAGATGATAACAGTGATGGGATAAACCATGTTTCTGAATGACAGACACTAGTGATGACATGTAGATGGAGAAGAGAAGCGGTCCCAGTACTGAGCCCTGAGGCACTCCAGTAGCTAGATGATAACAGTGATGGGAAAAACCATGTTTCTGAATGACAGACACTAGTGATGACATGTAGATGGAGAAGAGAAGCGGTCCCAGCACTGAGCCCTGAGGCACTCCAGTAGCTAGATGATAACAGTGATGGGATAAACCATGTTTCTGAATGACAGACACTAGTGATGACATGTAGATGGAGAAGAGAAGCGGTCCCAGTACTGAGCCCTGAGGCACTCCAGTAGCTAGATGATAACAGTGATGGGATAAACCATGTTTCTGAATGACAGATCTAGTGATGACATGTAGATGGAGAAGAGAAGCGGTCCCAGTACTGAGCCCTGAGGCACTCCAGTAGCTAGATGATAACAGTGATGGGATAAACCATGTTTCTGAATGACAGATCTAGTGATGACATGTAGATGGAGAAGAGAAGTGGTCCCAGTACTGAGCCCTGAGGCACTCCAGTAGCTAGATGATAACAGTGATGGGAAAAACCATGTTTCTGAATGACAGACACTAGTGATGACATGTAGATGGAGAAGAGAAGCGGTCCCAGCACTGAGCCCTGAGGCACTCCAGTAGCTAGATGATAACAGTGATGGGATAAACCATGTTTCTAAATGACAGACACTAGTGATGACATGTAGATGGAGAAGAGAAGCGGTCCCAGCACTGAGCCCTGAGGCACTCCAGTAGCTAGATGATAACAGTGATGGGAAAAACCATGTTTCTAAATGACAGACACTAGTGATGACATGTAGATGGAGAAGAGAAGCGGTCCCAGCACTGAGCCCTGAGGCACTCCAGTAGCTAGATGATAACAGTGATGGGATAAACCATGTTTCTGAATGACAGACACTAGTGATGACATGTAGATGGAGAAGAGAAGCGGTCCCAGCACTGAGCCCTGAGGCACTCCAGTAGCTAGATGATAACAGTGATGGGATAAACCATGTTTCTGAATGACAGATCTAGTGATGACATGTAGATGGAGAAGAGAAGCGGTCCCAGTACTGAGCCCTGAGGCACTCCAGTAGCTAGATGATAACAGTGATGGGATAAACCATGTTTCTGAATGACAGATCTAGTGATGACATGTAGATGGAGAAGAGAAGCGGTCCCAGCACTGAGCCCTGAGGCACTCCAGTAGCTAGATGATAACAGTGATGGGATAAACCATGTTTCTGAATGACAGATCTAGTGATGACATGTAGATGGAGAAGAGAAGCGGTCCCAGTACTGAGCCCTGAGGCACTCCAGTAGCTAGATGATAACAGTGATGGGATAAACCATGTTTCTGAATGACAGATCTAGTGATGACATGTAGATGGAGAAGAGAAGTGGTCCCAGTACTGAGCCCTGAGGCACTCCAGTAGCTAGATGATAACAGTGATGGGAAAAACCATGTTTCTGAATGACAGACACTAGTGATGACATGTAGATGTAGAAGAGAAGCGGTCCCAGCACTGAGCCCTGAGGCACTCCAGTAGCTAGATGATAACAGTGATGGGAAAAACCATGTTTCTAAATGACAGACACTAGTGATGACATGTAGATGGAGAAGAGAAGCGGTCCCAGCACTGAGCCCTGAGGCACTCCAGTAGCTAGATGATAACAGTGATGGGATAAACCATGTTTCTGAATGACAGACACTAGTGATGACATGTAGATGGAGAAGAGAAGCGGTCCCAGCACTGAGCCCTGAGGCACTCCAGTAACTAGCTGTTGGTCTTAGACACCTCACCCCTCCATGACTCCCTGAAGGACCTGCTGAGAGGGAAGACCTGAACCATAAAAATAGTTATTTTTAATAGAACATTATTTTTTCATAAAAATAGTGCACCCAATCATTATAAACCACAAGGGATCATGGGAGACCTGTCCATATCCGGAGTATAATTGGCCGTGCCTGCAGTCATTCTCATCATCTGCGTCCAATCAAAACTGTCAAAACTCAGCAGCGGTGTGAGATTTGAGTTTTTTTGAGCAGAATGTCACACACACTTCAAAATAGTTCAGAACTAATCTAGTTTATAGTTAAACCTTGGCATTGTGTGTTATGAATATTATTGCTCTTGCTTATGATGTTCCTCATTTGTGAGTGCCTTTGGACAAAAGTGTCTGTTAAAGAGATAAATGTAAATGACGAATGAAGGGAGTAGAATAACTCAGAATATATACAACTAAAATGTAATTCAAAATATCAACAGAAACTGTAATAGTACATCAATGACAGTAAAATAACACTGACAGAAACGCCACAGCAAATGTGATTTTCCTGAGGAAGAACATTTTATTTAGCTGTTCTTGCTGTTTGAGTGTGTGTGGAGTGGGTCACAGAACAGCCCATCCAGTTCTCTCTCTCTCTCTCACACACACACACACACACTCTCTTTCTTTCTCTTTCACACACACACACACACACACACACACACACACACACACACACACACACACACACACACACACACACACACACTAAATCTATCAGCTAATGGATGTTTGTGGTGCTGGAAGCTGATTGGTCAATCCAGTGTCTAACAAACATTCTGTATCTCTGACTAGATTAAGACAAGTTCATCAGATAATGTGAAACATTCTCCTCAACATCCTTCATCATCAGTCGCATTTCACATCAATACGGCAAATTAAGATGATTCACAATATCGAACGAGTCTGTGAGCATGTGATATATGTGTCAAATCCTGAGCAATTGATATTCTGATGACGATTTATCTTAATGTTTTATGAAGAACAGTCTCACTGACCACCAGCAATCACATCAGTGTGTGTGTGTCTGAATGAGTGTGTGTGAGAGTGTGTCGGTATGAGTGAATGTATATCTGAGCGTGTGAGTGTCTGTGTGTGTGTATTAGTGAGTGTGTTTAAGTGTGTGTGTTAGTGAGTGTGTGTTGAAGTGTGTGTGTGTGTTAGGGTCCTTCACTTCACTCTGAATGTTTTTTTGCATTGATGCAGCATTTCTAAGTTCCTCTAAAAGTAACAATCAATCATGACATTCATTCTGCATTAAATACAAACTACATTATATTTCCTGAAGAAAACTAAAATAAAACATAAAAAAACCATTTCAGCTAGTTGCCACATTTCTCATTTTCATGTAATAACTAATTTACTAAAGTAAATAACTTTTTTTAAAAATTAATACAAACTATTAAGATATTTTAAAAAAACTAGTAAATGACACTCTGCTGACTCTGACAGTCGTGAGACATTCATGATCTTCATCAGCGAACACCAATCACACAACAGATCCTGAGGAACTCGAGCGAATGAAGAGGATGATGTTCGAGCAGACGAGACACACACACACACACACACACAGAGAGAGTAATGTAGTTCATTAGACAAATAAACACATGAGAATGATGTAAGATCATATGGTTTATTATACTGCAGTATCAGGATCAGGAGTAAATCACAGCAGCTCTTCATCAGTCTCAGCTTCAGTCTCAGTGTTTGCTGGATAATTACTTCATTGATTCATCCTGGCCTTTACTGAAGTCACTCACACACAACTGTGACGTCGAGCAGGCGTAACACAGGAGAAACACACACACACACGTGAAATATGAGCTTCTGATGCTCTTTCTGTGAATGTGTGTGAAGAACGACAGTGCAGTAAATCATAGAACTATCTGTGCTGTGAACCAGTGCGTTTATGACTGATAATAACTTAAATAATTTAACAGTTTGCAGAATCAAGCAGCAGAACAGACTGGCTTTGCTCAGCTTAAATAACTGGAAGTGAATGAAACCAGAAGCCTCGACATATTCAAGAAACAAACGAAAACAGTGGAGAGAATCAGAACAAGTGTTTCAAAGTGCACAACATTCCAGAAATCAATAACAGAGGTCAGAGGTCAGCTTTGAATTCTTCAAGTGCTTCTGATTGTCAGTCTGTAGTGATCGAGATCTGTGTGTGTGTGTGTGTGTGTGTGTAGATATGAGCTGCCTGTAGAAATAAATAAACGCTGTATAAATGATCAAACGGCGGAGCGGTTAAAGTGCGTTAGAGTTCATCAGTCGTCAGTAAAGTCTGATGATGATTCTAGTGGCCTGAGGGACTTTACTCATTATCAGTGTTAGAGTCAGATCATACTCTTGTTCTACAGCAGCTTACAAAACTCAAGTCAGCTTTTTTCCATTGCGCATCAAATATGAAACTGTCATTATTCAGCTCATCTGATTTACACTGATAGTGTCAGTTCCGTCAAATCAATAATACTGAATATTAAGTGTCTTTTACTGAATCAACATCGAACTGAATTGATCAGAATTATAACTCTATTGTCTTCTGTAGAGCTGCTTTACAGCTGAATTAGTCTCATATTGTATATTTATAGTGTGTGTGTGTGTGTGTGTGTGTGTGTCCTATAGCCTGTACAGGAGCGCTGTGAGCTTCAGTCGTTCCCTCAGTCTCTGCACGGGTGTCTTCTCTCGGGTCAGCTCGTGTGTGTGTGTGAGTGTGTGTGTGTGTGTGTGTGTGTGTCCTATAGCCTGTACAGGAGCGCTGTGAGCTTCAGTCGTTCCCTCAGTCTCTGCACGGGTGTCTTCTCTCGGGTCAGCTCATGTGTGTGTGTGTGTGTGTGTGTGTGTGTGTGTGTGTGTGTGTGTGTCCTATAGCCTGTACAGGAGCGCTGTGAGCTTCAGTCGTTCCCTCAGTCTCTGCACGGGTGTCTTCTCTCGGGTCAGCTCATGTGTGTGTGTGTGTGTGTGTGTGTGTGTGTGTGTGTGTCCTATAGCCTGTACAGGAGCGCTGTGAGCTTCAGTCGTTCCCTCAGTCTCTGCACGGGTGTCTTCTCTCGGGTCAGCTCGTGTGTGTGTGTGTGTGTGTGTGTGTGTGTGTGTGTGTGTGTGTGTGTGTGTGTGTGTGTGTCCTATAGCCTGTACAGGAGCGCTGTGAGCTTCAGTCGTTCCCTCAGTCTCTGCACGGGTGTCTTCTCTCGGGTCAGCTCATGTGAGTGTGTGTGTGTGTGTGTGTGTGTGTGTGTGTGTGTCCTATAGCCTGTACAGGAGCGCTGTGAGCTTCAGTCGTTCCCTCAGTCTCTGCACGGGTGTCTTCTCTCGGGTCAGCTCATGTGTGTGTGTGTGTGTGTGTGTGTGTGTGTCCTATAGCCTGTACAGGAGCGCTGTGAGCTTCAGTCGTTCCCTCAGTCTCTGCACGGGTGTCTTCTCTCGGGTCAGCTCGCTCACGGCTCGCCTCAGCTTCTCCTGGTTCCTCTCCAGATACTCCTGCGCCTCGCTCTGCATCTGAGACAGCTTCTCGCTCCGGCTCTCGTCCAGAGACACGTCCTCGCTCAGGAATGGGTTCAGGCGGAAGTACGTGTTCGGCGGGAGCAGAGCGTCCAGCATAGTGTGCACTTCTGGGGGGGGGGGGGGGGGGGGGGGGAAGAGAGAGAGAGGGAGAGAGAGAGAGAGAGAGGGAGAGAGAGAGAGAGAGAGAGAGAGAGAGAGAGAGAGAGAGAGAGAGAGAGAGATATTCACTAAAGGATGAATCTGATATTTTTAATAGCATCCGCACTGTGCTTTATGCTGCTCTTTACACACGTGCCGTGATAAATGAACGTTATAAATGACTACATCTACATCTGTTTCTCTACAGCTAAGTTGCAAATTTAACTTTTTGTAAAAATTGCAATATTGCATTAAACATTTAGTGAATAAAGCACCATTTCCATCTTGTGTTCAAGAGAACAAAATCATAATTTCATGGGAATCTGCTGGATCGTATATCAGTAATAAAAATGTTTCTTCCCACATGATAAATGACTTTTCATATTAGATACAATAATTATTTGTCTCAAAGTGCATGCATTTTAAGATTTTATGCACGTGTGCGAATTTTAAAAGCAAACTATAAAGTGCTGAACTGAGTGCATGAGTTATCATATGCGCATGTGTGATCAGATGCACTGGGAGGAAGGGAGTTAATCTGGGAGTTATTAATAACCTGTGTGATCGTGTTTAATCTCGAGCGCTGCTGTATGAACGCTACAGTACTGCGAGACTCAGCAGAGAGAGCTATGGGTTATGTGCATCAGAGTGACAGCTGTCAATCATCTGACATGTCATGTGACAACCTATAGAGGTTATGCATTGCCGTCACTTTCCCGCAGGAACACACTCCCTCAGCCGGACTGAGTGACTGGAGTTAATAGGAGAAACTGAGGAAACGCCAGTAAAGCAACCGATTACCAGTTTAAACTAAAGGTTGGACTTGATATAGTGTTCCTTACAGCTTACCGGAGATCCAGTGATCCGTGGATATTGACATGCAGCAGGAATCTTGTTTCCTGACATTTATATGAGCCTGATTTAGACGCCTGTGAACGCTTTATATAAATATAGGTCAACATCCAGGTGATCACTTATATCAATGTTATATATATCGTCCAGCCCTAAAACTTGTATAGTTTTTTTGTTAGTGTTTATGGGTCAATGACGTGATGCCTACATTTTCTGTCCGACTGCATTTTTTCAGGCAAAAATGGGTTTAAATGCCTAAAAAGATACTGCATATTTGTAGTACCTCTCCCATGTATGTACTCACTTTAACTTTTCAAAAACCTTTACTTATTTGTTATTTTTTTTTTGTTATTTAAAGTGTCAAAACATCATGTGGTGCGACCGTCCGGCCATAAATTCTGTTTTGAAAACATCTTTGAAATTACTCTGAATTTATTCAAATTTATTTTCTGCACTATTTGGCATGATTTCCAAAATGTTTTGTAATCCTTTAAAAAAATTCAAAGCATTTGCATTTATATTTCCATCATAATATACAAACAAACTTTGTTCCGATGATGTCTATTTTATGAAATATCATGTGGTGCGACCATCAAAGAACTACCATTTTGGGACTTATATGTTGAAAACTATTCAAACACAGGAAGTTACATCATAAACCAATTTACCAAGGACCCATGGAAGCAGCAAGCAGGTTTGTAATTCTCTCAAATTGGAAAAAAAATAAACCTTTGTAATGGTTGGTATGTAGTTGCCAAATTTGGATGTCATGTGGTATGACCTCAAAAAAAATTTAATATTAAAGTTATTTCTACAAATATATATTTTTATTATAAATTTCATAGTGACCTTTTTTGGCAAGCTAGCTTGTTTTGTTTAGGTGGCCAATTCTGTGCCTGTAAATTATGACTGAATTTGAAAATATCATGTGGTGCGACCAAATATCATGTGGTGCGACCACTGCAGACTGTTTTCAATGATAGATATATGTCCTAGATTGGCAGTTTTATGCTTTTATATTCAATCGACGGTTTATATAAAAAAAGTACTTTACTTTAGTATCATTTGGAATAGATTTTTATGCAATTTGGGATTTTTTAAATATATTTCAGACAGTTTATGTTCACTCTTTGTACAATATGAGAAAAATACTAAAAAAAAAAAGAGCATGTAATTTCAGTTTAGTAATACTGCATTTATTTGTAGTGTATTTATTATTGCCTATTTATTTATTTAAAACTATTTTAATCTATTTTACCAGATGCCACTGCCTGCCAAGCGAAAAAATTCTGACCCTGCAGCAAGAGCGGAGTACCTTGATAGGAGAACAGTGAAATATTATTACAGTTTAAAATATCTGTTTTCTATGTGAATATATAGTAAACTGTAATTTATTCCTGTGATCAAAGCTGAATTTTCAGCATCATTACTCCAGTTTTCAGTGTCACATGATCCTTCAGAAATCATTCTAACATGTAACCCTAGACCACAAAACCACTCAATGGGTCAATGTCATATGGGTCAATTTTTTTAAATTGAGATTTATACATCATATGAAAGCTGAATAAATACGTTTTCTATTGATGTATGATTTGTTAAGATAGAACAATATTTGGCCGATACAACTGAAAATCTGGAATCTGAGGGTGCTACAAAATCGAAACATTGAGAAAATCGCCTTTAAAGTTGTCCATTTATGTTTGCGATATTGCTATATTCACTCACAAAAATAAATGTTTATAAATTTATGGTAGGACATTTACAAAATATAAAACATCTTTATTTAATATCCTAATGATTTTTTGGAATAAAAGAAAAAAATCGATAATTTTGACCCATACAATGTATTGTTGGCTATTGCCACAAATACCCTGTGTTGGTGTAGTTATGGGTCAGATTAGTGGATGAGTAACAGTGGAGTAACCTTCGGTGTGTGTGTAGTTATGGGTCAGATTAGTGGATGTGTAACAGTGGAGTAACCCTCGGTGTTGGTGTAGTTATGGGTCAGATTAGTGGATGTGTAACAGTGGAGTAACAGTGGAGTAACCCTCGGTGTGTGTGTAGTTATGGGTCAGATTAGTGGATGAGTAACAGTGGAGTAACAGTGGAGTAACCCTCGGTGTGTGTGTGTGTGTAGTTATGGGTCAGATTAGTGGATGTGTAACAGTGGAGTAACCTTCGGTGTTGGTGTAGTTATGGGTCAGATTAGTGGATGTGTAACAGTGGAGTAACCTTCGGTGTTGGTGTAGTTATGGGTCAGATTAGTGGATGTGTAACAGTGGAGTAACCCTCGGTGTTGGTGTAGTTATGGGTCAGATTAGTGGATGTGTAACAGTGGAGTAACAGTGGAGTAACCCTCGGTGTGTGTGTAGTTATGGGTCAGATTAGTGGATGAGTAACAGTGGAGTAACAGTGGAGTAACCCTCGGTGTGTGTGTGTGTGTAGTTATGGGTCAGATTAGTGGATGTGTAACAGTGGAGTAACCTTCGGTGTTGGTGTAGTTATGGGTCAGATAAGTGGTTGTGTAACAGTGGAGTAACCTTCGGTGTTGGTGTAGTTATGGGTCAGATTAGTGGATGAGTAACAGTGGAGTAACCTTCGGTGTTGGTGTAGTTATGGGTCAGATTAGTGGATGTGTAACAGTGGAGTAACAGTGGAGTAACCCTCGGTGTGTGTGTAGTTATGGGTCAGATTAGTGGATGAGTAACAGTGGAGTAACAGTGGAGTAACCCTCGGTGTGTGTGTGTGTGTAGTTATGGGTCAGATTAGTGGATGTGTAACAGTGGAGTAACCTTCGGTGTTGGTGTAGTTATGGGTCAGATAAGTGGTTGTGTAACAGTGGAGTAACCTTCGGTGTTGGTGTAGTTATGGGTCAGATTAGTGGATGAGTAACAGTGGAGTAACCTTCGGTGTTGGTGTAGTTATGGGTCAGATTAGTGGATGAGTAACAGTGGAGTAACCTTCGGTGTGTGTGTAGTTATGGGTCAGAATAGTAGTTGTGTAACAGTGGAGTAACCTTCGGTGTTGGTGTAGTTATGGGTCAGATTAGTGGATGTGTAACAGTGGAGTAACCTTCGGTGTTGGTGTAGTTATGGGTCAGATTAGTGGATGAGTAACAGTGGAGTAACCTTCGGTGTGTGTGTGTGTAGTTATGGGTCAGATTAGTGGATGAGTAACAGTGGAGTAACCTTCGGTGTTGGTGTAGTTATGGGTCAGATTAGTAGTTGTGTAACAGTGGAGTAACCCTCGGTGTGTGTGTGTGTAGTTATGGGTCAGATTAGTGGATGAGTAACAGTGGAGTAACCTTCGGTGTTGGTGTAGTTATGGGTCAGATTAGTGGATGTGTAACAGTGGAGTAACAGTGGAGTAACCCTCGGTGTTGGTGTAGTTATGGGTCAGATTAGTGGATGAGTAACAGTGGAGTAACAGTGGAGTAACCCTCGGTGTTGGTGTAGTTATGGGTCAGATTAGTGGATGAGTAACAGTGGAGTAACCTTCGGTGTTGGTGTAGTTATGGGTCAGATTAGTGGATGAGTAACAGTGGAGTAACCCTCGGTGTTGGTGTAGTTATGGGTCAGATTAGTGGATGAGTAACAGTGGAGTAACCCTCGGTGTGTGTGTAGTTATGGGTCAGATTAGTGGATGTGTAACAGTGGAGTAACCCTCGGTGTGTGTGTAGTTATGGGTCAGATTAGTGAATGAGTAACAGTGGAGTAACCCTCGGTGTTGGTGTAGTTATGGGTCAGATTAGTGGATGAGTAACAGTGGAGTAACCCTCGGTGTTGGTGTAGTTATGGGTCAGATTAGTGGATGAGTAACAGTGGAGTAACCTTCGGTGTTGGTGTAGTTATGGGTCAGATTAGTGGATGAGTAACAGTGGAGTAACCTTCGGTGTGTGTGTGTGTGTAGTTATGGGTCAGATTAGTGGATGAGTAACAGTGGAGTAACCTTCGGTGTGTGTGTGTGTAGTTATGGGTCAGATTAGTGAATGAGTAACAGTGGAGTAACCCTCGGTGTTGGTGTAGTTATGGGTCAGATTAGTGGATGAGTAACAGTGGAGTAACCCTCGGTGTTGGTGTAGTTATGGGTCAGATTAGTGGATGAGTAACAGTGGAGTAACCCTCGGTGTTGGTGTAGTTATGGGTCAGATTAGTGGATGAGTAACAGTGGAGTAACCCTCGGTGTTGGTGTAGTTATGGGTCAGATTAGTGAATGAGTAACAGTGGAGTAACCCTCGGTGTGTGTGTAGTTATGGGTCAGATTAGTGGATGAGTAACAGTGGAGTAACCCTCGGTGTGTGTGTAGTTATGGGTCAGATTAGTGGATGAGTAACAGTGGAGTAACCCTCGGTGTGTGTGTAGTTATGGGTCAGATTAGTGGATGAGTAACAGTGGAGTAACCTTCGGTGTTGGTGTAGTTATGGGTCAGATTAGTGGATGAGTAACAGTGGAGTAACCTTCGGTGTTGGTGTAGTTATGGGTCAGATTAGTGGATGAGTAACAGTGGAGTAACCTTCGGTGTTGGTGGCGCTGCTGATGACGTTGCTGAGCTTGGTCTTCAGGCTGGTGAAGGAGACGCTGTTGCTGCCGGCGCTCTCGAAGCGACCGGTTCCCAGAGACACCACACACTGCAGCGGGACGTCCGGCCACAGACACTGACACTCGTGGATGGCCAGAGCCGTGGGGTTGTTGACCAGCATCCCACCGTCCTGCAGACACACAACACTGTCAAGCATCCGCTTTAATGATCACTTTCATTAAAGCTGCCGTCGGCAAAATATTTTTGATCATATTCAGTGAAATCGACACTATAATCTGACAGAACAACATAAATAAGGTGGTTTGAGAAAAAACCCGAGCTTCTAACTCCACCTGGAGCGTGTTATTTGTTTTGCAAAAATCCACCGCTCCCGGATCATCGGGTCCAATCAGCGCAGGGGGGGTGTGAGATCTGACTGTCAATCACAGGTCGTGCACACGCCACAGATCCCCCCCTCACTCGCGCACGTTACAATATCACATGCACATGACACGCCTGAAGTTCGCCTGACGATTGTACAAAGCGTGATGGTGGAGAGAAAATCTACTAACAAGCTTCCAATTCCTCGGTTATTATCTATGGATAGATTAGCCAGGGCAGCCTACCTCCGAGTCCATGGTGTTGATCGATGCTGAAGAGACGGACGCGTTCACAGAAAATCAGGTACACACGCACTGACGATGGGCGGGTGCTCGCTGGTAGTGGGGGAGGGGCATGAGAGTTGTAAACATTCAAAATTTTGGCTAAGTCGACCCAATCTGCCAGACTTGCCGACTGCAGCTTTAACCAGGTAACACTTTACAATAAGTTTCATTAGTTAACATTAGTTAATGCACTGTGAACTGGCATGAACAAACAATGAACAGCTGTATTTGTATTAACTAACATTAACAAAGATTAAAGTAACCTTGTAAAGTGTTACCATTAACCCTATGAAGATACTGTATCATATTAGGTTTTCTGAGGCCTCTAAAAGATCAACATGATCTGATAAACCTGTCAGTCTCCTCCAGTCCTTCTGAGTCTGACTGATTGTTTAGACTTTATCAAGTAAGAGTCTTTCAGTATAATTGTACAAACTTCAGCTCGAGCTTCTCGTGTCTTTCTGCTGTCAAATCTGCACTGATTTTATCAAGTAAACACAATAACTACTTTAATATTGTTAGTAATATTTCAGCTGAACTGAAGCAGGTTTACTTGATTATCATACACCAATGACATTATGATATCATACATTATCAAAACAATCCAGAGTATTAAAAATGATCAGGAAGGTTTATTTGTTCATCTCTCAATCATTATATTGCATTGCATTATATGTTTTAACTACAGAGCTTTGATCATAAACTAAGCATTTAAATGTAATCTTACTAAGACTTTATTGGCAGATATTGATATTTATACGCATTTTATGTAAGTATCTGCTATAGTGTTCTAAATATCTCATTGATTTACATTGCAATTACAATGTACTATTACTTCACATGTCAGGCTTTACAGGATTAATAATGATTCAAACTTTGTATTTTAAAGAATATTCATTTTAACAGTAAACCTCTGTTGTGCAGCACTTTGTTTGTCAAAAAATAAAAGGAATAGTTAAATTTTCGTTTGATTACATTTAAAGGATTATTCAGTTGTTAATGTTTTATGACTTTGATTACCACCGTTTTTGATAATACATTTTAATTAAATCCAGAAAAATTAAAACAGACAAAACAGGATTTCTGAAAGGCTTATTCTGAAAGATTATTGTAAATAAATAATCAAATGCTTAACTTCTATTCATTAGACATGCTTTTTGATTATTAAAATTCAATCCAGAAATTTTTAAACAGGAATTAAATTAAACTCCATAGAGTTTGGGTCTGAAATACGTCACTTTACAGACATTAAGTGAGTCTTTGATGTCCGTTTTCTTGTCTTATATCCCCTCGCTCTCAGTCTCTATATTTATATTCATATAACAATTCTGAGGTTCACAGCGATCATCTACTTCACAGTAAAAGTCAAAAGTGTTCGGCAGGTCAAAGGTCACGCGGCCTGCTAATAGCACTCTCAAACGCCAACATCAAGCAGCCAAACACGGCAGGGTCAAAGGTCAAAGAGGTTGAGAGATATTGAGGGCCATTCTGATAAATAAAACACATTTGACTTCATTTAATCTCAACATGAACTTCCTCAAACATCTGACTGTGATTTCATTCATCAAGATAAAGAGCGACTGATCTCAGTTTCTCTGACGAAGGACAGATCATTCTTTATCCATTAAGAGTTGCTCAAGAGTGTGTGTGTGTGTGTGTGTGTGTGTGTCAGGGTTCAGCAAACAGAGGATTTCAGCATCTGTGTGTTTATATCAGACACACACTGAAAACATGATGCTCTTCTGTGTTTCTGTCTCGTTCTCCAGCACAAACATCTCAACATTCTTACATCAAGACACATTTCCTGGAGAAGAAGAACAATGACTGAAGATATTAAGACTTGCTTACAGAATAATGTCTCAATTCAGTCTCTCTTCTCTTTCTCTCACATTCTTTATCAGCACAACTCGCAGCTCATCTGAAGCCTGTGACTGCAGAGGTCAGAGGTCATGGAGGAGTAATTGGATAATGAGGCGTAAAGACCTCTCCTGACCCGTCGAGTCACACTGACACTCTGTCAACCACAAACTCACTTCATTATGATGCATGTGTTCAGAAAACAGGCCTAATATCCTCAGTCATGGTTCTCCTCAAGTAACTGTCTCTTGATTTAAAGCTTTTTTGGGTTAAAAATTATCCAAAATAAATGTTGACTTTGAGCAAGTACATACCCAGACTTCTCTGCTTGCCTGAGCTCGATTCAAAACGGTAAGCTTGTAATAATGAGTTTAATTCCAGTGGTACTGGTGGATTTCCGCTGTGAATCCAATTGCAGATTCTGAACAGAGATGGAAGAAGAACTGCGGACTGCAGCTTTAAGAACAGATATTTGTACTGGAAAACGAGACAGAAACACACATCAGGCCCTATCTCGCACCCAGCGCAATTGACTTTCCTATTTCTCACCCGACGCACAGCGGACTCTTCCCTCCACAGACGCACAGCGGTAAATTAGGGAATGAACTTGTGCTCCCGGGGGCGGTTCAGGGAAGAGAGGAGGCGTGATCCGGCGCAAACGTTCCCTGGTGCTATTTTGCAGTTTCAGAAAACAATCCCGCCACTGACCAGGAGAAACCTCGTCTAAAGTCAGTGGCGTTGCGCATGTTATTCAGAGGCTATTTTAAGGGCGCATGCTTGGCCATAATGTAGCGTGTGCACAACACACACACACACACTTTGCTTCTCTCATCTACACAGATGCAGCAGTTTTCATTTTTGCAAATCAAACATTATTACCAGGAAAAATATTCCACATGAGGGAAATCATTGTTGTGTCCATGAAGATGTGAAAAATAGGCATACATCTAGCTTACACATTTACCCAAATTATCATACGCCTGTTTAACCGAAGCTAATCTGGGTGTGTTTCTCCATCCCCAATGTCACTTCTCTGTGTTTTACGGCCCTGACGAGAACGCCGGTCTCCTCGGCTGTGAACCGCTCCTGGCAAATCCGCCGTTATAATAGCAATCCGCCATGGAACAAGCGCGCCTGCTCTTAAAGGGAATGTGAGATGTCGCTCTGATTGTTTTATTTCACGTTACGCCCAAACCACACCTATGAGTAATGAAGCGACTTCAGAACAACAAATTTTAGATCCGCCCACAAAGTTACTTGTGTTTCGTGTTTGATACTTGCTTTCAGATCGTTAAAATAGGGCCCATCAAGTTTTATTCACTGTGGATTTGTTCATTTTCTGACACACATCTGAGGCTCTTCAAGCGATGCGGTTAATCGGCAATTGCTTCTTTAATTGCTCCTCGTAAAGACGCGGCTCAAACTCACAGATGTGAGGATCTCAAACGCTCATCTGAGAATCACACACACGAGGACAGAAGACTCACTCATGCACTTCAGAACTAAAGATGCAATTAGACACAGGGGTTAAAGCAAAAAAATATATTTTGACTGAAAATCTTTCCTCGGCCAAACCCCATTCCACAGCCGTCACACACACAGTTTAAGATCATATTTTTCTTCTTCTTGTAATTAGGCGTATAGTGAGTACATGCTTTACCTTCACAAATGAAATACTCAAAGAACATTTGCATTTAAAGAAAGGCCATTTTGAACTGCGTTTCTATTATTTACACATTTTATGAAATTTCAATGTTTTCAATCTAATGGTTTTACAAGACTTGACTCTTTGTGATGTAGTCATACAAATAATTAACTATTTGCATAACTTTAACACAAGTTTTTATTTCTCAAATAATAAAAGCTAACAGAGCTTTTGACAAAAAGTGAGTTAATATCACTATTAAAAACTATGTTTTTAACCTAGCCATTATAAATAAATAATATAATGTTATTTTTTTATTTGATCTATTTTGATTATATGAAAAGAGATCATTAGATGCGCAATATATCGGGAGACATATGGAGCGGGTCAGACATGATTTCGACCACTTCATTAAGTTGTGTTTTGTATAAAACTTTTATATTTTTTATATAAAAATATAAAAATTTCTTTAAAGTGAATTTCGTTTTGTATAAATTGCATCTTAATTTTAATCGATGTTTCATCAACCAATTGCCTAGATTAATGAGAAACAAATATAGCAGACAATATAATCAGGACATGGAGGCGCCGGCGCGATATTGCACTGCACGTCAACTGGAGTGTATATCTATATATGTATATATGCATATATATAGAAAGCTTGAAATGTTTACTTTTAAGCAAAACAATTCAAAATGAATATAAACAGACTACTCTCTTATGTAATAAAATTATATTACGTAGGCTATAAAATGTACATTTCTCTCTACAGGTGCCTCCACTCCAGGCTTTGATCGCAGGGTGAATACACCTCATCTTTCCTTAATTTAAGACATATTCAAACTGAAATTAAGACATTTATTACACTATTTGAGAAATGTAAGCATATTTACAGCCTAAAAATTATGAAAAGTGAATTTTAGACACAAGGACAGGCAGGAACCCTGCAATTGATGGAAATCTGTCGTAGCGACGGAGAACTTTAATCCCTGTAGACACTAAACGGGTTTTTCAGAGAAGCTTCTGTGTGCTTTAGGGAAACTGATGCTTCAGCAAACACACACACACACACACACACACACACACACACACACACACACACACACACACTGACTCATCTGAGACTGATTCACAGGAAACAGTGAGAATGAAGCACTGAACGAACACAAGAGCTGTTGTGCTGCAGTCTGTGTCACTCACACACACACTCACTCGACGCCTGTCTACCCATAATTCCCTCTGACACGAGAAGAGACTGAAGGAGTCACAGCAGTCATGTTGAGGAAAACATGGATTTTACATATTCAATATGCAATATACACACACACTCACACACACACACACACACACTAATCTAAATGAACATAGATCTCCTCTATATTGCTGTAAATCCAAGTGAAACACTTCTGGAACAAGAGTAAATGTGGGCGGGGCATGATTGTGTCTGAGGGGAATTGATTGGATGGTTGTGGTTTGCTATTGGATCTCACGTGAGTGACAGGTTATAGCCCCGCCCTCATCATCAGAGAAGATAAGAGATGCTGCAAGAGGAAGTTATTGAGAGGGGATGTGAGTGAAGTGTCTCACCTGGTGCAGGTCTTGTCCCAGCACGAACTCCTGGAAGTATCCCGGAGCAGCAGAAGACGCCCGGATCGCCTCCCAGAGCCTGTGCCGGCAGCCGCCGCGGTAATGAGAGCGAATCCCGACCGGCAGCGTGTAGTTCCTGAAGACATAGGCCTTCACCGGGGGACCGTGGTTCACTACTGTACTCACTGCTGCCACCTGATCACACACACACACACACACACACACACACAAACACACACACGCCTTCACTGGGGGACCGTGGTTCACTACTGTACTCACAGCTGCCACCTGATCACACACACACACACACACACACACACACACACACACACACACACGCCTTCACTGGGGGACCGTGGTTCACTACCGTACTCACAGCTGCCACCTGATCACACACACACACACACACACACACTCACACGCCTTCACTGGGGGACCGTGGTTCACTACTGTACTCACTGCTGCCACCTGATCACACACACACACACACACACACACACACACACACACACACACACACACCTTCACTGGGGGACCGTGGTTCACTACTGTACTCACTGCTGCCACCTGATCACACACACACACACACACACACACACACACACACACACACACACACACACACACACACACACACATACGCCTTCACTGGGGGACCGTGGTTCACTACCGTACTCACAGCTGCCACCTGATCACACACACACACACACACACACACTCACACGCCTTCACTGGGGGACCGTGGTTCACTACTGTACTCACAGCTGCCACCTGATCACACACACACACACACACACACACACACACACACACACACACACACACACACACCTTCACTGGGGGACCGTGGTTCACTACCGTACTCACAGCTGCCACCTGATCACACACACACACACACACACACACACACACACACCTTCACTGGGGGACCGTGGTTCACTACCGTACTCACAGCTGCCACCTGGTGGAGGAGCATCAAACTGCTGATCTCACACACACACACGCATGTACACACAGTATTTCAACTTCTGATATAATTTAGTATGTCATAAATTTGACTTAGTCATAATTATGAGATGAAAAATTCATAATTTCAACTTTAATTTCTACTTTTTATATCATAAATAAAAAATGTCCATCT
>CM040809.1:34230946-34275946 GCA_022829025.1 Squalius cephalus
CCAGATCATTTATTACAGCTTGTCAAATTTGCCCTTTATGGGTGTGAGCAAAAACACGCCATTTTTGTGTGTGTCCCTTTAAATGCAAATGAGCTTTAGCCCCGCCTCCGTTCAGAAGAGGGCGGAGTCTTAACACGAGCTTCAGAAACTCCGACAATAACAGAACAGGCCAATCTCCCTCAAGGAGAGCGAAATCTGATCGGCTTATTTTATAACACACTTGCAGAGAAAGGCTCACCAGAACACAGTTACTGGGTTTCACTTTTCATGTTTTCTGGGTTGTCAGAAGCACCGGGACCCGATTACAGCACTGACACACGGAGAAACTCAGATTGATATCTCATGATATGTGAATAAGAGAGTTCTCTCACACCTTGTCTCTCTGGATCTGCAGGCGTCTGGCTCTCTCCTCCTCAGCGCTCCGGTCTCGGCTCTTGGACGCTTCATCTGCTGTATTCGCCTCCGTCGACACTCTTCTGGCCTCCGATCGGAAGCGGGGAACCAGCGGGCTGATGTAGTTCCCCACGAAGGCTTGTACGCTCGGCGCTGATGTCGTGATGTAGTTCGCGAGAGAGAACGGCGGGGTTTCCGGGCGAGAGGACGCGGGTGGAGCGACGGCTTGATCGGGTTTAGCGTAGCCTCTGAAGTAAGAGTTGATATGGTGGGACACATAGTCGTAGGTCTCGCCCAGATGAGTGCTGAGAGACCACGGGTGGAAGAGGGGCGTGGTTTGAGTGGGGGGTGGGGCCTGATGTGTGGGGGGCGGGGCCTGAGGTGTAGTGGGCAGGGCTGCTTCATGTACTTGAATCTTAGCTGCCGGAGAAACACAAGAAGGTGGAGCCTGATGTGCAGTGGGCGGGGCCTTGTGTGTGGAGTGCGGTGCCTGAAGTGCAGTGGGTGGGGCCTTATCTGTGGAAGGCGGGGCTTGAAGTGCAGTGGGCGGGGCCTTGTATGTGGAGGGTGGAGCCTGAAGTGCAGTGGGCGGGGATGTTTCAACCCCTTCATGCTCCTGTTCTTGGATCATAGTTGCTTTAGGAGCTAGTTCGGAGGGCGGAGCATGAGGTGCAGTGGGTGGGCCATTGTGTGTGGAGGGCGGAGCATGAGGTGCGGCCTTGAGTGTGGAGGGCGGAGCCTGAGTTTCAGTGGGCGGGGCTGTTTCGGTCACTCTGCACTCCTGTTCTTGAATCTTAGTTGGCGTAGCAGCAAGTGCAGGAGGTGGGGCTTGAGATGAAGTGGGTGGGGCCTTGTATGTGGAGGGTGGAGCCTGGGGTGCAGAGGGCGGAGCCTCTAATAAAAGAGGCGGTGTTGATTTCACTTTCACCGCTTTGAGTCGGGACAGAATCTCCGCTCGCGTCCCGCTCACTGCTTTCCGAACCGAGTCCAGAGCGGCGCGCAGGCGGGACGAGCGACGCCTCAGATCCGCCGACTCCTGCCGCGGCGACGTGCTGAAGGCGCAGGTGTCTGCGTACGGCCCGACCCGGCAGAACCAGAACCTCCTGAGCTGCGGCCTATAGAAGGGGTTCGTCCGCGGGGACCAGCAGAGGGCGACGGTGACACACCCCGGTCTGTGGCACAGACAGTCCAGCAGCCACACCACGGTCATCCTCACGGCTCCTCCGGTCAGCAGGCCTCGGCTCCCATCAGACGCCTGTGAACCACATCAGCGTTTACACTCACTTAAAGCTGCACTGTGTAATATTGAGGAGGATCATAATCATGATAACTGTGTTTTCCAGACCTTACATAATGAACCGTTATGTTTTTATTACCTTCGGTCACTTACATCACTTCCTGTCGGCCACCGTAACTTCTGTTGGGTGCAATTCACAACCTCACCACTAGATGCCGCTAAAATTACACACTGCACCTTTAAAATACATAATGATAATTATCAACATATCATTTTGATAAAATAACAAAATAACAAACAATAAAACAGTGCTTAACCACGCAGACCATTTATCCGCTCGGCTCAATCATTAAAATTAAAAACAAATGATAATTATGAAATTATAGGCTATTATTTGTGTCCTAAGATGATTTATTAACTTTCTTGCCATTTTTAGGGTTAAGGAAAAACGACTGAAAAGGGATTTTACTTTAGTGTACTTATGCATATTTTGATGTAGAAACAATATTTTATCATTATAAATGTGCTGAATATTCTACCTCAGATTTGTGAAATGTGCCATATTTGTTGAGGCTTCTTTTGGCCATAAATAAGATATAATTGGGGCATTTTCTCACACTTCAAATGTTTTTTTGAATTCTGTTTACATTTTACAGTTTTTACTATGAAACATGCAGTGCTCAACACTTAATGAAATCATCGCATTATCAAGTTTAATCATCACATTATGCAATATCTATTTTTCAGTCCCTAAAATTAAGACCTTTTAAGAGTTCTCTTATAGCATCTAAGATATTTAGGACTTTTTATATCACAATTCTTAGTTTATGTCTCATAATTGAGTTTGTTTTTCTTGCAAAAAAGAGAGAAAAATGGCCAAAAAACTCATTTTCATCAAACAACTTTGCCAATTACCTTTTTTATTTTTAATTCTGTGGAAGAAATAAAAGTTGTTTTACCTTTTTAATCAAATTTAAGGCCATAAAAAGTCTTCCATACATATACATATTTTACCCTAATATCAAATCAAGCCATTTAAGCACTATTTTCATGACAATAAGGCAAAGTGTTTATTACAGTAATACTAGGCCATACTGAGATTATTATTTGAAACAACAGATATGTTAAGTATTATAATATCTGTATAATATATCAGCTTGTAGTGATGAGAAACTGGGTAAATGTGTTAAATCATAAAAATAACATCTAAACCTGTCCATGTTCTAGAGTAGTTTTAGATTTAATCTCACTATAGTTTCCACTAAATAGTATAGTTAACATAACAATAATAAATTATGATTATGAATCTCCTTTAGTATGACATAAAATAACTGAACGACACCACGTTCTGGGTAACAACAATAATTAGTGAATAACACAGTTTAGATTTGTGTTTGCTCTTAACAATATCTTAATATATGAGATTTATGACAATATTATTCTAATATCATGCCATTTTAATCACATAGCCTATTACTTCATAAACTAGAATTTGCGGTGTCTGTTTATTAGAAATGAACATGACATTACATCTGTAATATATAATAAAGCATTCATGTCTATCCAAAACAGATATGAAAGATGAAATATGAGTCTGAATGTAAATATGGGACTGTTGGACAGGGTCACGCGATAAACTGAAGTTATTCTGAGGAAACACTGAAATGACAACATACCTGTGGTGGGTTAAACGCTCATAACGAATGTTTGCTTGTCGGTTGTACTAGTAAAAGTGTTAAAGTTAGCTGGTTAATGGTGGTTTGTTGCTGTTTACGGGTCACTCGACACTAAGAACATCTGATAAACACAGCGCGACCCTCAGCGCGCACTTCCGCAATCAGTCACGTGCTACACAACAGAGCGTTTGATTGGTTGAACTGTCACCTGTTAGCTGTAGACTCAGATAAATAAAGTGAGCACCGACTGAGTCGTGCTTTTCGCTATGAATTCTTTATAATTATTGTTTTATAATAATTAATTATAATTTATAATTCATTATACTGATCTGAAATAATCTCTTTGTGTGATAGCGTAATAGAAGATGATAAAATATATAACTGTCATGATGAACTCATGAATGACCAGCAGATGGAGCTGTTCCTCAAGAAAACACACAGATGATCACGTGACTTTCCTCCACGTTATTCATAAATACATTTTATTTCATTTTATATCACAAGGTGCATTTATTTACTATAATTCTCAATATTCACACTGTAATAAGCAACATGAATAAATTCACTTAATGAATTGACAACCTGTGTTGTTGGGAAAAGGAGAAGAGGGAGACGAAAAGCTTTGGATGGACAGTTTTAAAAAAGGCAACAGAGTTCAAATGAACTGAATTAAAAATTAGTCCTACAGTACCATTACCAGTAGTGCCACCTTGGATAATACCTGAAGTGAAAGTAGATTTAGTGCTATTAGAAAAGAAGAATAAAGACATGTCAGTTTTTGACTCGCATAGCCTACTCTACAGGAATATATTAATAATTACTACAGTTATATTCAGATTTACACAGATGCATCAAAGAATTTAGGTAATAAGATAGGAGTAGCTTTTACTGTTCCAGAGTTTCATATTTCAATAGCAAAGAGAATAAGTGATGAGAAACGTTAGCAGTTCTGTTAGCAGTGGATAGAGGAAATAAGACCAGTGAGGGTTATAATATGTTCAGATTCAACTTCATCATTAGTCAGTTTACAGAACAGTCACTCAAACAGCAGAGCCGATATTTTAATAGAAATACAACAAGTATTATATAGAATTCAAATGATGGGCATTGAAGTTTTATTTGTGTGGGTACCAGCACATACTGGAGTCGTGGGAAATGAAATGGCAGACAAGGCTGCAAAGGAGTTGCTGTGTCCACGGAGAAATCATCACGAGAGAATCTGGATTATTGATTTATTTGTGCTGTGCTGATAAGTGAACGCGCTCTGTGCGCAACCTTTTCCTTTTAAACTTTTGCTTTAATAAAAACGAGTGTCCCAGTCTCGCCGACCCCTGTCTTCTTCCTTCCCTTCATTTACAACATTGAACCTCATCACAATAGATTAGAAAGAAAGAAAGAAAGATTAGTTAGAAAGAAAGAAAGATTAGTTTGAAAGAAATAGATAGATAGATAGAAATAAATAGTTTGAAGATAGATAGATAGATAGATTTAGAATGGTAGTTTAACTGAGTCTAGGGCTTCAGGGAGTTTAGATTTGAGTATTTGGGTTGTGCACTAATGGGCCACCGTAGTCTTGGCTCAATTTGAACAGTCTGCAATGTAAGTCAATGGGATTTTTATGGTTTTTAATATTAATTTTTAAGAAAACTGTAAGTCAAATCAGTCTGAAAAGATATAGCACACTAAGTCAGAACAGTCTGAAGGTCTGACCCGAGTTTGGAGTTTGTAGAGTTAAAGCTCTAGGAGGAGTTAGAGCTGATCATTTTGGTTCAGAGGAATAATAATAAGTTTAAATAGGTTTTCAGTAACTTATTAACTTAATAACAATGAGGCAATAGTGTTTAGTTCAAAAAGTATCTAAAGCAAGTAGTCATATGGTTTTATAGAACGCCAGCAGAGGGCGCCGCTGTCCTGCTGATTATTACACTCTACAGCAGATCTAATCCTTAAATACTGGACAAACATTTCATTTACACGTTCAGTTTATCTGTAATATTTGCCCACTTCTATACGATAGAAATGCTACAGCGACTGTGATTTCTTCAAGAACATGTGGACTTCAAAACATGCAAACTCAGAGCGAGGGTTTAAACTTTTATTCTGAAATCGCGAGGAACAGTTTGCATATATTTAGAACATATTGATGTATTCTCCTGTGTTGGCGTAGGTTTACAAATGATTTACCTTACACATCTGATGAAATGGCTCACATTCGTCTCTGACAGACCTCCATCTTCTCTTCCATATTAAAACATTCATTATATCGAGCCAAGATTCAGATATGAGTTTCTCCTGACAGCAAATGTGAACTTGGGGCCAGTTCTCCTCTGGCCAACAAACCAACAGTGTATGATTATGATTATGTATGATTATGATTCAGGCAGCATATTACTGGTCAGAAGTCAGATTGGATCAGAACATTCACAATATGTATCCAGTTCATCTGGTTGTAGGGTGACCACCTGGCTATTGCTCTGTTGCAGGTCAGCAGACCTGATTTTGCGGGACGCGGGACACAACTTACTATTATTATACTAGGTGAATAAATATAGATTTTATATTAGATGTATTTTTGCAGTGATGTTAACATGTTTTAAATTGCTAATGGGCTTTATAAAAATGACGGTGCTGACCGGGCCGGCGCTGTGTGAACGTCACTAATAATATAAAACTCAATTCAACAGCACGTATCTATTCAATCTAAATAATTAAGTAAAAATAATAATACAATCGCTAAAAAGCACATTTCCAAATAAGCACATAAATTCCATTAGGAAAGACTAGAAATATTAAATGCGTTCTTACCGGATTCAGTGCATCTTGAATTTTTAAAAATATATATATATTTTTTGTCTAATCTGGCAGCTTCGAGTAGGGCCTTCTCATTTATTATGTGTCTTTAGAACTCCTGGCAGGTGTAGCTGTAGTTCACTTTCACCAGGAGTTTAGTTCACTTTTTATGAGGTCCACAGTTGCGCGTCTCTGTCCACGCAGCCGTCATCAGAGAAAACACCCTCTTTTTCTTAGTGTTTGTTTTCCCGCTCTGGCTAGAACCAATAATAACGGCTGCGCTGCGCATGTTCAGTGTTTTCTTATTAATATTTTTTTATTTTAGAATTGTAATTTAAAGGACGATGAAATAAAATGACGCAGACAAAATTAAAATGCGGGACACTGCTTATGATTTGCGGGACGCGGGACAAAGCTTCAAATTTCGGGACTGTCACCCTATCTGGTTGGGGTCGGAGTCATATACGCCGGTGTGGAGACGGGTTTGTTGAGGTGTCCATGAGGCCTTGAGCTGACATCCTTATGTCATTATATTTTTCTTATATAACTTTTAGATTTCTTTTATTAAGTAATTTATAACTATTCTTAATTTGGTAAGATGTGTCAATTAGGTAGAAATTATTTATGGTTTTATTTTTTGTGTGTGTATTTGTATGTATTGCCAATCCTTTGCCAATGTTCTAATGTTATTGTTATTCGAGGATTAATAATAAATTCAACCCCAGCACAGTAGGTGGCGCTATGAACCTACAACCTTTGTTTGTTTGCTAATCGTCAGTAAACGCATAAAAGAAGAAACGCGGACGAACTTCAAAAAAAAAAAAATAATGGAGGAGCACCAACACCACCACCACCGCCGCCAACACCACCGCCAACACCACCACCGCCGCCACCACCACCACCACCCCGTATCGCAAATCTACACCTACGGCCAGAGGATGGGGAGTGAGGTGGCCTTCTTCGGGGAAGGCTATAGTGGGCCACCACACTCCCCCAGGTAACACATCTAGTGCTGAACTCTCTCAGCCGCTGCTGTTTCTGTGCGTTTATTACTGTCACCTGTTGATCAGTGAATCTGGAACCGGTAACACTAGTGTTGAGGCTCTTCATTGTCCAGTCACTCGGGGTTGCTTGTGTTGGCATGGTTACTTAAATCGTATCTTTGGTCAGTGGTATCTTGCGATTTGTTTATTTGATCTTTTTTAATTACTTTTTTTTAAAGTGTTTACTTGTCTTTAATAATGCTTGGAATGTATATTAGGCTAGTTTTTCTATAGTGTTTTTAAACCAGTCAAACGTTCCGTAAGTGTTCTTACTTTAACTTGTTGATTTTTGTTCATATTCAGCTACAGATAAATGTTTTGCAATAAGACTAAATGTGAATAATATCCAAGGTTTTTATTTTACCTTATTGGAATCTAAATTAGGAATCGTTAAAATTCTAACGATATGCAACTCAATACTCTCCGGTCTGCGACGTTCACTTTTGCTGTAAGGAGAAATTCATATCTTGGCTCGATGTAATGAATATTTTAACATGAAAGAAGATGGTGGTCTATCAGAGACGAATGTGAGCCATTTCATCAGATGTGTTACATGTTAAGATAAGATGGTTATATCATGTATTTTAACAGTGTTTTTCTATAAAACCATATGACTACTTGCTAGGGCTGGGCGATTTAAATCGCGATATTGTTATGCGCATCTCATCAGTAAAGCCGGTTCTTTGATTAGTAGTAAATCGATGGCGATACGTCCGCGATATTAATGCGATATGGCACAGCTTGTCAGTTAACTACGGCTCTGTGTAGTAAATGCCGCTCCATCTGAAAGCAGGTGATGGCGATTTACTACTAATCAAGGAACCGGCTTTACTGATGAGATGCGCATAACAATATCGCGATTTAAATCGCCCAGCCCTACTACTTGCTTTTGATAATTTTTGAACTAAACACTATTGCCTCATTGTTATTTTATATATAGTTATTACATGGCTTGGTTGAATTCTAATGTAGAATGTGGTTTGTTATTTTCTTGATTAAACACCGTTGCCATGAAAAACAGAGCGTTGCTATATATATATATATAGAAAAAAGAAAAAAAATGTCTTTTTTATTATCTTTTTAAAATTCATTTTAAAGTCTTTTGTTTGTGTTGGCCTATTTTTATTACCACAAAAAATATCTAAATAATTGACGGCTTACTCTACCAAAATAATCGTTAGTGACAGCCCTAATATTGATTATTTTACATCTGATAACATGTTATGATTTTAATGTAGGCCCTACGTGTTTTTTGCAGATCCCACTGATGAATGAAAACTGCTCCGTCTCTTTCCGTGTCAGCGTCTCTTATTTAGCCATCATTGCAGTAGTCTTTTCTGCACCAATCAGATATGGCAAGGTACAGAGCGAGTTAAGTATTCGGAATAAATTAGGAGAAGTTTAAAAATAAGGGGCAAAAGCGTTGAGACTTTGCTAGTGGTTAAACTGCTGCTGTCTATACGCTGTCTTGGCCAGACACCACACATTGAATAATGCTGTGTTTCAAGGCTTTTAAAATCTTCTAATTAAATTAATACTCCAGGGCAGTCATGTGGTGAAGTAAAAAGCCTTTCGTTAACTGAGCTAAATAATTAAAAACAAGTAAAAGTGTAGATCTACGTGTTCCGGCGACAGCCTTTTCCAGGATACATATCAAGTCTTCATAAACAATATTAGTAATTAGTGGATCATCAGACAGCGGCTATTATAGCCTCTTAGCATAACTCAACTTAATCTGTAATAAATAAATGAAGAGTAATTAAAATTATACGTGTGTGTGCGCTCACAGTTCTCACCAGACCACAGACAGCAGAGCACGGATTACAGAAATCAACTGGTATGTTCATCTGCTTGTACAATTTATTACAATAAACCACAAACCTCAACTGCAATAATCTCTGGAAAATCTGTGTGTGTCTGCGTAAAAACTTCACCCCTACCTGTGCATGATGGCAAAGCTATGGTTAAACAAGGATTGCCAAAACACCCTGCACATCTACAATTGGCAATGAGGAGTTTTTTTAATCCGCCAAGGAGGATGAAAACGGTTAGCTCTAAGAATAGTATTTCCATACGTTCAGTTTCCTAAAAATCAAAGTGTGTAGCTCAGCATAATCCTCCTTAGTTATTTTTAAATCAAGGAAATTAGTTTCAGACACTGAAACAGAATAATAAGTATGGAGGAGATTCAAACTGTGCTGAAGTTATGTATTGGTTTACTAACGAGGTAATTAACAAAACAAAATAGACGAGCACTGATACTACAGCGAGTTCCTGAACTTTGAAGAAGTACTACCTCGTGAGCAGGGACTACCGGAGGGGGAAATATTGACCCGGAACTTCATTTAGACCCTGGTTCCTGCGGTGTAAACACATCGAGTACCAGCCCAAAGTTCTAGTTCCTGGGGAAAGTTCCTGCGGTGGAAACGCGGCTATACAAGCGTGTCAGGACTCATCACACACTGAGCTGTGTTTGTGTAGATGAACATGTTGTGCACAAAGAATACACTTATTATATTCTCCTTCCTCATCTTTCTCTCTGTCAGGTTCACGGTCCGGGTCCGGGTTGGGGGAGAGGAGTTCCCGGAGGGGTCCGGGAGAACCAGGAGGGCTGCAAGAGAGGCAGCGGCCCGGAGAGCTCTGAGGCGGCTGAGGAGGAGAGGGCCGCTGCCGGAGAGGGTGAGAGAACGACTGACACCACAGAAAGAGTGTGATGACCGAGAGAGGAACAGGAACAAGAGGAGAAAGTAGTCTCTAATATTAGGGATGAAACAGGGTCTATTAGGGCTGATAATTACGCCAACGGTCCCCTTCAGATGATACTCTATTAATCTGTGAACCGTCACCAGTGATTGTAGTCGAGTCTCTGTGAAAGATGATTGACACTGACAGCTAGTGAAGAGCATGAGGGTTTAGTTCACAGCAGAGACTCGTTCAGAAACAGAGAAATGCACTAATAGTGCTAAAACTACTCCGACTAGTAGCCATCAGTGTCTGGGACTGTTTTCCATTGTTATTCCAGGTAAAACAGACGAGACGCACCGCAGTAAACCTGTAGCGACCCGTATGGCTTCTAGAGGAGACGCTTCAGCCGTTTAATACAGAACTAGAGTCAGACGTTCACTAACACACGCTTTCATTCCCATCTGCTTCATTTTCTGTGTGTCACATGATCTAATCTCGAGTCTCTCTCTGTCCTGGCAGGAAGTCAGAGGACCGCCACGGCTGCAGGACTTCCTGAACTGCCTCTCTGGCCTGGAGCGCTACGCGGCCGCTCATGGGGAGGAGCTCCAGCTGGTGGAGGAGCAGAGAGGGGCCCCCAATACCAGGAGGTACACACACTCACACACACACACACACACTCACACACACACACACTCACACACTCACACACTCACACACTCTCACACTCTCACACACACACTCTCTCACACACACTCACTCTCACACACACACACTCACACTCTCACACACACACACACACACACACACACACTCTCACACACACACACTCTCACACACACACACACACACACACACACTCACACACTCTCACACACACACACACACACACACACTCTCTCTCTCTCTCTCTCACACACACACACACACACACACACACACACACACACTCTCTCTCTCTCTCTCTCTCTCTCTCTCTCTCTCTCTCTCTCTCTCACACACACACACACACACACACACACACACACACACACACACACACACACTCTCACACACACTCTCACACAATAATAGCCTGATAATTATTTCTTTCCACTCGCGGCTGTTAGTTGCAGTATTAGCGCGTCTTGACTTAAATACAACACTGAATAACAGCAGAACTGGTGTATTTACACGAATCACCTCCAGGCTGGGGGGCTCTCTTGCTGGGTATCGGGGGCCAGTGTTGTGTTGGCTGTGGGTTGTGATGTTGGTGATGCGGTGGGTTTGGTGGCCTGGCCGTCCTCTCTGATGGCCGGGGGTGGAGGTCTGGATGGTCTTGAAGGTCTAGGAGGTCCTGGAGGTCTGCGGGGGGTCTGTGTTGTGTGGTTACCCCTTGGAGTGGTAATAGGGCTCCTTCCAAGAGCAACATCCTTCAGGGTCCTAGCTAGGGTGGGGACTGCATTTCTGTGTAGGTGTATGTTATCATACAGGCAGTCCAGGTGGAGGGTCGGGTGGTGGGCTAAGAACACGTTGGGTTTGAGGGCACAGTCCCTGGAGAGGCTGATATTCACTCTGTGAATGGTGTGGGGGTGGAAGTCTCTCCTGTGCAGCAGCGTAGATATGACTATCTTGCTGGTAGGGGAATTTGTGGATGCTTGCTCAATGACTCTCCTTAGAGAGTCCGCCAGTCTGTCTTGCTGGGTCCTTAGGTCGCTGGTGCCTGTGTGAATGATGATGTGGCTAGGTGAGCCTAGCTCAGGTACTGTTAGCAGCTCCAGGGCTCTCCTGGTATTGGGGCACCAGATCTTCTCCGTTCTGTGCCTTGGGAATAAGGTCTTTTCATTTAGGAATTTTCCATTAGAGTCCATGAGGAGGATAATGTCAGCCCTTCTGCCTGTGTGTGTTTGTTCATTCTCAGCTGTCGGGTCTGGATGTGGAGCTGTGGTGGTGGTTTCAGGTCTAGAGCTCCTAACTGGAGTCTGGTTAGAGGCAGGCAGGACAGGTGCCGGGTTGTGACTGGTGTCTTGGCTTGGGATGTTTGTATGGAGGCAGCTGGTTGGTACAGGTGGTGGATTAGAGTCTGCACCAGGCTGCGTGAGAGGGGGGGCAGTCCTCGAGGAAAGGGCTGTGTTGTCTTCCAGCAGGTGTAGTGGGAGTTTGGTTGAATGTGGTCTGGATCTGAGAGGTGGGCACAGGGGGTTGTGTGGAGTTCAGTCTGGCTTGTAGGCTGAGCCTGTCCTGTAGCTCTTCTCTCAGAGTAGCCAATTCAGTTCTGCAGTTGTCTCTGTCTTTCCTAAGTTCTTCCATCTCCTCACTGAGGTCATCCAGCTGTCTTCTCTGACGATCTAGTTCTTGTTGAAACTCTCTCAGCTGTGAGTTGACACTGTCCAGTTCTTTTTTGGCCTGGAAGTCACTGGCAGTAGGGGTTGTAGGCTGCTGTTGGTCCAGCTGCTCTCTGATCTGTACCAGTTCTATCTCCAACTGGGAGAAGTGTTCTCTCATGATGTCCAGGGCCTCAGAGTGTTGTAGCAGGGGAGGATCGGTGCCAGCGTCAGGCTGTCTGTCTGGAGGAGGGACAGAACAGGAGGGTTTGACTCCCAGGGTTGGACTCCCAATGTTGGAGCGACGCTTGCGAGGACCTCCTTCTCCTTCTCAGCTCTCAGTCTCATTGCAGGAAAGTCAAACTCAAACTCTCTCAGGTCGCCTTGTATCATGGTAGTTCCATTTTTGAACAGGTTCACTGTTATTCTGGTGGTGTCAGAGTCATTTTCTTCCAGTACACTTATTTTCCATCCATTACAAATGCCTGCTCTCTTTATTGCTGGGTAGTGAGAGCTGAACACATTCAGCCAGGCATATGGTTCATCAGTCCAGAAGATTAAATTACAGGACCTTCCATCTTTGTAATGGTCCAGGAACAGGATTTCTGTTTTTTCTCGAAGTATTGTCTGTTTATATTTTCCTCTTGCAGTTTTGCTTTTGATAGCTGGCGGATATTCAATGGTGTCAGCGTGTGTAGACATCATGAAACAGTTCTTGATCTTCAAACTTCTGTGTTCCTTGTTTAACAGCACTACTGCTGTTATTGATGCCGTTGCTAGGTAACCACAGTCCAATGTTAGCTTGTTAGCTATTAGTTTGATTTTTTTTTTTTTCAGTTGGAACTTGTTTTATAGTAATAAATGCAAAAACTTATTAATGTCAGTGTCCAGTTACTTGCTGTTACTTGCTTGAGTCCCTCTATCTTATTATTCTTGTTTGTTTTTGTTTTTGTTTTCTCTTTGTTTGTTTCTTTTCAGCTTGATGCTCTGTTTCGGAGCTCCTTCCAACTGTATCTTTTTTCCTTCTGTCTTTTTCTTTCTCCTTCTTTTTCCTCTTTTTCTCTCCTGGTGTGTTGTGGTCACTTCTCTTGCATTTTCCTCATAAAAAGTCGGTGTTTATCTAATTTTTGGACCGAAAACAAGCGTTTTGTTTAGCAGCACGTCTTAAACATGACTTCTCATGTGTGTTGCCATGGCAATCACTCCCTCACTCCCTGCCTGCCTGACTCACTCTCTCCCTGCCTGACTCACTCTCTCCCTGCCTGACTCACTCTCTCCCTGCCTGACTCACTCTCTCCCTGCCTGACTCACTCTCTCCCTGCCTGACTCACTCTCTCCCTGCCTGACTCACTCTCTCCCTGCCTGACTCACTCTCTCCCTGCCTGACTCACTCTCTCCCTCACTGACTCACTCTCTCCCTCACTGAGTCTCTCACTCTCTCCCTCACTGAGTCTCTCACTCTCTCCCTCACTGAGTCTCTCACTCTCTCCCTCACTGAGTCTCTCACTCTCTCCCTCACTGAGTCTCTCACTCTCTCCCTCACTGAGTCTCTCACTCTCTCCCTCACTGAGTCTCTCACTCTCTCCCTCACTGAGTCTCTCACTCTCTCCCTCACTGACTCTCTCACTCTCTCCCTCACTGACTCTCTCACTCTCTCCCTCACTGACTCTCTCACTCTCTCCCTCACTGACTCACTCTCTCCCTCACTGACTCACTCCCTGCCTGTCTGACTCACTCTCTCCCTCACTGACTCACTCTCTCCCTCACTGACTCACTCCCTGCCTGTCTGACTCACTCTCTCCCTCACTGAGTCACTCCCTCACTCCTGTTACTGTTAGTTGGGGACATTTAATTTAATATTCAAGTATCATACAAGAACTGAACTGAGCTGGACGATGACATCACTGTTTTATATATATATATATATATATGTGTGTATGAATTATTTTTTTTTTTTTACCATCACTGAGCTTACTTAAGCTGGTCTGTGACGCTTTTTTCCTCTGGAAACAAACTTTGTTGCATTATTTTCCTGTTATCTCTGTAAAGCTGCTTTGAAACTCTCTGTATTGTAAAAAGTGCTATATAAAGAAAGGAGAACTTAACTCTCTCACATCTGGACTTCATCTCATTGTGTCCTCACTGTCATGTCATCCACTCTTCTCACGGTCTCTCAGATTCGTCTCCCGGGTTATATTGGAGGGCCGCTCCTTCCGCCCCATGAGCGGCTCCACGAGGAGCCAGGCCAGAGAGGAGGCGGCCCAGGCAGCCGTGGCCGTCCTCATGTTCGAGGCTGAGTGGGAGAGGAGGACAGACACAGACACAGACACAGACACAGACACAGACACAGACACAGACACAGACACAGACACAGACACAGACACAGACACAGTATCGTTTTAGCATTGATATCGCCGTGTGCGATGTCCAGAATAGGGATCGTAGTTGATCCGTTCAGGCCAGCTGCTTCCGTTCAGAACGCATGTGGTTTAAAATTTGCACAAGTTTTTAAGTTGAGTCAGGCATAAAGAGCAAGAAGACTCGTGCGCTGTTTTCTGTGTGCTGAGAGCACGTGAACGCCATATTCAGTTCTCTTTCTCTTGAGCTTTAACAGACACGTGTATGCAAAATTAAGTCAAAATGCCCGTCCCAGAGAGAATCCTCGTAAACACAGCCGATATGTGCTGTAAACAATTGAGAAAGAAAATATATATTGTCAACACCAGCATCAGCTATCAATATCAAGATGATTTAGCATTTCCAATTCATGTATTTTATTTATTAGGGGTTCAAGCATGAAATGCTGAAACAGACACAGACACAGACACAGACACAGACACAGACACAGACACAGACACAGACACAGACACAGACACAGACACAGACACAGACACAGACACAGACAGGTTCCTAACCGACGACGAAGACTTGACAGCAGCCATCAAGTGTTAGACAGTATTCTAGGTTATTACGTGAGGAAGTTTTTTTTTTTTTTTTTTTTTTGGTCCAATAATTAGAATCTCTGAGTTTAGAAGTAGGAAATTACTTCTTCCAGTTGCGCTCCATCTCTCCGGCTAGTGGGGCGGCTAAGCGCAGATTTTCATCAGAATCGATCACTTTGCGATAAAAGCATCAAATATGGTATGAAGGCTCACAAAGGGGGTCTGATCAGGTTTAGGACCGTAGGCGCTCAAAATTTGGCCCCTGGGGGCCATGTCGGCCATTTTGAAAAATGTCCGCCAAATATGGATTTCATAATGTCATAATGGATAGACGACAGAAATTAACAATTAAAAAAGTTGCACATTTGATCAATCTAGTTCATTTTTAAACAAAAATGAAAAGAGGTTATGATATCTATCAAAGTATGTACTTTTTAAATGTATATTTAAATATTTAATATTAAATTGTCTGCATATACTAATATGCATCATTTTTACTTGGTAGTTTGTCAGTGACTCCTCCTTATTCAGTCAGTAGGTTTCATCTTGTGGTGGCCACAGTTTAATATTATTCTCTTTAAAATCTAGAGAACTGGTGGGATGTTTTACTGTAGACTACAAGTGAAATAAAGGCAAAGTCAGTTGAATGTGTTTCTCACTGTTACTCAGTAAATAGTGTAGGCTAATACTGCAAGTAAGCAAACATAACAAATATAACATAAAATAGATTTTAGTCTGCATGAATTAGAATTAGGATTCTGTGAAATAAAATAGTACATTTCCACAGAATTTCATTTAGGCTGGTTATCTAAACTAGCTGCAATTCATCCTATTTATTTCATTGTAACTCTGTGCTCTTGTACGGCTAGTTTATAACACCCAAAGCTAATCTCAGTCAATTCTTTGCTCTCTAAATGCTCTCACCTTGACTAGAAATATTAATTGTAAGAACTGTTGAGTCCTGCTGGATTATTTGCAAGTGGTTTAGTAGGTAGGCCTACACATCACATTGTAGACCGAGTTTTCCTCACAAGACAAACGTAAATTAGCATAATTAACATGATTACCACAATTAGTCAATCGATTTGATCTTTTTTTGTGCCAGTCAAGTGAAATAGAGTAGCCAATATTTTTTTAAAGTTATTAGCACACATCTTTTAAGTTAGTAGTAGGGGAGAGCGGGGCACAAAGTAACGCTTTTTGACTTTCTCAGTTTGTGTAAATCTACTTATGGTTCAGAGTATTTATTTTTTCCCACATTAATTTCACACATGTCTAGTACAATTATGTGGTTTTGTTTTATTAATACAGTATGTACTTTTTTTCTGGATATAACGCAAAAGAATGGAAGTGAAATGTGACAACATGCCCCATAGGTGGGGTACATTGTAACATGTGTGGGGCACATTGTAACATGACATATGACAGCTTAATGTTATCCGATCTAATAAACAAAATATACAAGACAAACTAAAATATTTTCTAAATAAAATAGAATCAAAAAATTCATATAAAATAATGGCAATTTTTTAATAATTAAATAGTCATTTTTGAGTTTTGACTACGAACACAGGAAAACACAGCTATACAACATAGCTCAAAACAAATAATTTGTCATTTCTGAACATTGACTCTCAGTCTTTATTCACCTTTTTCTCACGTTTTCTCAATAAAATTAATAAAAGTATAGAATATAATTGCATATTTCTAATAGGGGCACATTGTAACGCAGTGTTACAACATGCCCCCGCCTGCACAACTGGGTTTTAAACCCGGCTAGTGTCTTCTGCTAGTTAGTGAAGCATTAAAGAACTATCTCAACTGTTAAATAATATATTGGAGATTAAAATAATATCAGATTTGTCTAATTTTAAATAAACAAAAAATAGAGATGAAAAATTAACTTAATTAATTATTAACTCAGTGTGCTCAAAGCAGTCTTGTAACTGTGCAAGAGCCCCCTCTGGCCATGTTTTAATAGTCTTTACTTCAGGCCTAGCTCTCTTCCTAGTCTATATGCTGGAATAAGGAGCAGTGAAATATGGTCAGATAGTCCTAAGTGTGGCAAGGGAACTGCCCTATATGCATGCTTAATATTTGAGTAAACATGATCCAGTGTGTTTTGGCCTCTGGTCGCACATTTCACATACTGAATGAATTCTGGTAGTACAGTTTCTAAGCGTGCCTGGTTAAAATCTCCAGCTATGATGTGAACGCCGTCAGGGTGGGCCCTCAGCTGTTTATTTATAGTGACGTGCAGGTGGGCTAGCGCTGAGCTAACATTAGCATCTGGGGGTATGTATATAGCTGTGACAATCACAACCGTCAGCTCTCTAGGTAAATAGAATGGTCTACACACGACTGACAGAGCCTCTGTGTCAGGGGAGCAATAGCTGTGTATAATTCTGCTGCTCAAACCCCAAGCATTGTGCACGTATACACACAGTCCTCCTCCCCTTGTCTTACCGGAGTCTTTGCTGCGGTCCTGTCGGTGCATTGTGCGTCCCGCTAGCTGTACCGTGTCGTCAGGGATATCCGGGTGGAGCCAGGTTTCAGATATCACTAGCACACCGCAATCCCGCAAACAGTTGTTATTCGCCAGCTGTAGTTCTATGTCGTCCATTTTGTTGACCATGGACCTAGCATTGGAGAGAAATCTGCTCGGTAGCGGTGGCTTGTTCGGTTGTTTCCGTAGCCTGGCCAGTAATCCGGCTCTGCAGCCCCGCTTCTGCTTCCTCTCCCTGCGCCGCCTCCGCTGTTTGACAGAGCCGATAACAATCCAGGGAGAGCCCGGTGATCTCGCTATCACCGGGGGAATGTTGTTGGTTCTCTGGTAGTCTTTAGTAATCACTCCATTGAGCTGTAATCCCAAGTTTATAAGTTTGTGACGCTTACATACATAATTTGCTTGACATTGCTCCAAAACAACTATTAAACAAAGAAAAAAACTCCAAACTAAGCACCATATTAGAGAGCTGTAAGCCGCTGCACTCACGCGCGCCGCCATCTTGGATCTTGATTAAAACAAGTGTGTTACAACTAGCCCCGTGTTACGTTGTGCCCCGCGCTCCCCTAGACCTCAAATACAGTTCCACTTCATTAGAAAAACTAAAACTACAAGACCACTACACAAGAACTACTGTGATCCAATGCAATGGCTAAAACCTTCAAATTATTTAGTCCTGAATATATTGCCGAGCTGGCACCTTGCCGTGGTGGATTAGCTTGCGTGTCTCTTTCCATGTCAGCTGTTTAAAAACAGTTTACCAAAGCAATTCACCAATGGTGATACAAAAAGGTCGAGACCAGACAAAGATCAGCTCTTAATCACTTGTCACTGTGATGTCTAATTTTGATCACATAACATGAATTTACAGATAATTCATTAACCCATGTGTAGTAATAGTTAGTATTACAGGAGCAAATTTTTAAACATATCTTATATTTTAAAGTTTAAAGACCTTCTATGTGAAAGTGTGCTCATATTTACATGTATTTATGGTGAAATATGTTATTGCATTTTGAAAAATGGCCGACACGGCCCCCAGGGGTCAAATTTCAAGCGCCTACGGTCCTAAATCTGATCAGACCCCCTTTGTGAGCCTTCATACCAAATTTGATGCTTCTATCGCAAAGTGATCGATTTTTGCGCTTAACCGCCCTACTATAAGGGCCCGAGTGTGCACGTTGTACCACGGCGTTGGACTATTCTCTTTAATCTTCTTTAAGCGCAACGGAGCAACTGTGTGCTAAAGTGCTGGAAAAGAGAGAGTTAAACGTTTCTGTTGCAATATCTAGTTCTTCTAATCTATCTGGGATGCTGAGATGATGAAACTGATCAGGAAGATTATTAATAAAGCAATCTTTAGCGGCAGAAGTGATAGGTCTAATATATTTATAACACGGAGTCGGCTTTGCAGCCTTGGCTAAATGACGTTTACACAAGACTAGATCTAATATTATCTCACGGAATAGATGTTGATGCCGTAGAGCGATTCTGCAGCAGAGCGATGACATCTCAGATCATTATCTAGAGTATGATTACGATAATGAGTAGGTCCTGACACGTGTTGTCTAACTCCAATTGAGTTTACAATGTCTTTAAAAACCAATCCCAATGCATCTTTTTCATTATCTATGTGTATATTAAAATCACCAACAATTATGGCTTTATCTGCAGCCAGTACTAACTCTGATAGAAAGTCTGCAAATTCTTTGATAAAGTCTGTATGGTGCCCTGGTGGCCTGTATACAGTAGCTAGCACAAATCTCATAAGTGATTTATCGTTTACACTATATATTTTTACATTAAGCACCAACACTTCAAAAGAATTGTATTTAAAACTAGATTTCTTAGTGGTTTTGAAAATATTACTATAAATTACAGCAACACCTCCTTTGCGTTTCAGACGAGGTTCATGTTTACAAGTAGTCAAACAGTAATCTTGTGGGGTGGACTCATTTAAAGTAATGTAATCGTTTGGTTTTAGCCAGGTTTCTGTCAAACACAGCACATCTAGGTTATAATCTGAAATCTATGATCTATGATGTCCGCAGCTCCCGGCCCCCCAGCAGCTCCCGGCCCCCCAGCAGCTCCCGGCCCCCCAGCAGCTCCCGGCCCCCCAGCTGCGCCCGGACCCCTTAATGGTAATTATCATTAAGAATATTAATTTCTTTCAGCAGAGTCTTGTATACTCAGAAACAAACTCAGATGTTTGTTCATCCTGTGGTATGATTCATCTTCTGCTGTGCAAATTATTCACTTGTGTTTCAATTTAATTTTCAGATGGAGGAGGATTTTTATTTCTAAATAAAAAATTTTTAAATTTAAATCTGTTTATACTTTTTTTTTCAATACTTTGTGAATTTGCTGAAGGAACCATTATATTTTTCTCATATATATATATAATATACAGTGTGTGCAGAATTATTAGGCACGTTGATTTTCTGATCATATTTTATTTCCAGGCACATTTTGCCAATTCCAAACCATATTAATCTTAATAACTACTATTAATTTTGTATTTAATCATTTATAAGTGATGTATAATTGTTCATGAAGGTTGGAAATGATAAACGCCTTATATTCAGGTGTGCCGAATTATTAGGCAAGTTTTCGTTTACAGATAAAATAAGCCAAAAAAGAGATTTAACTAAGACTAAAAAAAAATTATTACATGCCCATGAGAAGAATGCAATAATAATGGAATACTAGAGATTGCAGTTAAGGCATGACCATTGGACAGTGAAATGCTCATTAGGTCAGCAGGTTTTCAGACAAATACAGGTGGAGAAGAAAAGACATGTTAACTGCAAAATAATTAAGGTGAAGAATTAAGTGTGAAACCATCAGGAACCCTTTAGTCTTCAGCATCACCATTTTCCAGAACTGAAACCTACCTGGAGTCTCCAGAAGAGCAAGGTGTCAGGGTCTCAGAGACTTGGGTTAGGTAAAGAATCCTAAAAATGACCCCCACTTAATAAGAATCACAAGCTGAAATGTTGTGAAATACATGAAGACTTTTTTTTTTTTTAAATAGGCTTTATAGACGGACTAAAAATTAACTCCCAAAACCTATTAAAATGTATTCTGGAAGATGAATATGAATAGTTCTTCAAATAGTGGTAGAAGAGGATGTGGTGCTGGTCCTTCAAGAGTCACTCTCAATCTGTCTGTATGTCCGTATGTATGTACGTAGCTGTTCCAATGTTGGCTATATTCAAACTGATGAATACATATGATAAAATGTAGCCCTATAGAAAGAGTACACTTGAAATATTGTTGAAATTGTAATTATTGTTATAATTGTAACCTTTTTAATAAAATAGCAAAACATATTTACAAGATAGATGTAAGCAAAATCTTAAATGGTCAATATAAGTCTTATAAATATATATTTTGTCCTTGCATTCATTCTTGTGGCTGAAGTGTCACACCTGAATGAATGGCTCATTATGCAGAGTCATTACGCATAATGGGTGGGACATTGTATTCTCAGGTGTAAACCACTCCTCGTTCACGCCCCCCTCGCATATTGGCTTTCCAAGCAAAACCTGTTTTACACAATTTAAATCAATGTATTGTTTTATTTGAACGATTAGGGAGGATGATTTTCACCATTTTGAAGCCAGAACTCAAAGCGACAACATTCATTAGTCAAAAGTCTTGACACATATTTAGTATGTGTTTTGTCTTATTTCAGCAACTTTCATTTTAATTTTTTTCAATAACCACGCATAAACATTATTCTCTTAAAAATTCAAACATATACATACATGTTGATCACATATTATGGTAGCCCTGTTTGTGCTATATAGAGTGAATTTACACCTTTTCCATTAACATGTTTATAAATAACTGAAAAAAGCACAAATGTCAGAGCATGTCAGAACACCTCCAGGGCCCAGAAAACCCCTCAGACCCCAGAGGGTTAACGTGTCCAAGGAAAATGGATAACTTAACTCTCTACCCAGCAAAGAGGAGCCAACATCTTCTGTATGCAAGAATCCTGGATTGTGGACATGCTAGGCCGCCCCCAGGTAAACTTGATAAAACAGGTCCAGGGTTTTGCTCAACATCACCAGCCAGAAGTATTATCATCAAAAGATTCACAACCTGGGGGAATGATCTAGATGCTGTTTGAAGTCCTGTGCTACAGCAGCTCTCTGGGCTAACACCACCACTGCTGCCTGGGCTACAGCAGCTCCCTGGGCTAAGACCACCACTGCTACCTGGGCTACAGCAGCTCTCTGGGCTAACACCACCACTGCTACCTGGGCTACAGCAGCTCCCTGGGCTAACACCACCACTGCTGCCTGGGCTACAGCAGCTCTCTGGGCTAATACCACCACTGCTACCTGGGCTACAACAGCTCTCTGGGCTAACACCACCTCTGCTGCCTGGGCTACAGCAGCTCCCTGGGCTAACACCACCACTGCTGCCTGGGCTACAGCAGCTCTCTGGGCTAATACCACCACTGCTACCTGGGCTACAACAGCTCTCTGGGCTAACACCACCACTGCTACCTGGGCTACAGCAGCTCTCTGGGCTAACACCACCACTGCTACCTGGGCTACAGCAGCTCCCTGGGCTAACACCACCTCTGCTGCCTGGGCTACAGCAGCTCCCTGGGCTAACACCACCACTGCTGCCTGGGCTACAGCAGCTCTCTGGGCTAACACCACCTCTGCTGCCTGGGCTACAGCAGCTCTCTGGGCTAACACCACCTCTGCTACCTGGGCTACAACAGCTCTCTGGGCTAACACCACCTCTGCTGCCTGGGCTACAGCAGCTCTCTGGGCTAACACCACCTCTGCTACCTGGGCTACAACAGCTCTCTGGGCTAACACCACCTCTGCTGCCTGGGCTACAGCAGCTCCCTGGGCTAACACCACCACTGCTACCTGGGCTACAACAGCTCTCTGGGCTAACACCACCACTGCTACCTGGGCTACAGCAGCTCTCTGGGCTAACACCACCACTGCTACCTGGGCTACAGCAGCTCCCTGGGCTAACACCACCTCTGCTGCCTGGGCTACAGCAGCTCCCTGGGCTAACACCACCACTGCTGCCTGGGCTACAGCAGCTCTCTGGGCTAATACCACCACTGCTACCTGGGCTACAACAGCTCTCTGGGCTAACACCACCTCTGCTACCTGGGCTACAACAGCTCTCTGGGCTAACACCACCTCTGCTGCCTGGGCTACAGCAGCTCCCTGGGCTAACACCACCACTGCTGCCTGGGCTACAGCAGCTCTCTGGGCTAATACCACCACTGCTACCTGGGCTACAACAGCTCTCTGGGCTAACACCACCACTGCTACCTGGGCTACAGCAGCTCTCTGGGCTAACACCACCACTGCTACCTGGGCTACAGCAGCTCCCTGGGCTAACACCACCACTGCTGCCTGGGCTACAGCAGCTCTCTGGGCTAATACCACCACTGCTACCTGGGCTACAACAGCTCTCTGGGCTAACACCACCTCTGCTGCCTGGGCTACAGCAGCTCTCTGGGCTAACACCACCTCTGCTACCTGGGCTACAGCAGCTCTCTGGGCTAACACCACCTCTGCTGCCTGGGCTACAACAGCTCTCTGGGCTAATACCACCACTGCTATCTGGGCTACAGCAGCTCCCTGGGCTAACACCACCACTGCTGCCTGGGCTACAGCAGCTCCCTGGGCTAACACCACCACTGCTACCTGGGCTACAGCAGCTCTCTGGGCTAACACCACCTCTGCTGCCTGGGCTACAACAGCTCTCTGGGCTAATACCACCACTGCTGCCTGGGCTACAGCAGCTCTCTGGGCTAACACCACCTCTGCTGCCTGGGCTACAACAGCTCTCTGGGCTAATACCACCTCTGCTGCCTGGGCTACAACAGCTCTCTGGGCTAATACCACCACTGCTGCCTGGGCTACAGCAGCTCTCTGGGCTAACACCACCTCTGCTGCCTGGGCTACAACAGCTTTCTGGGCTAATACCACCTCTGCTACCTGGGCTACAGCAGCTCTCTGGGCTAACACCACCTCTGCTGCCTGGGCTACAGCAGCTCTCTGGGCTAATACCACCACTGCTACCTGGGCTACAGCAGCTCCCTGAGCTAACACCACCTCTGCTGCCTGGGCTACAACAGCTCTCTGGGCTAACACCACCTCTGCTGCCTGGGCTACAGCAGCTCTCTGGGCTAACACCACCTCTGCTGCCTGGGCTACAGCAGCTCCCTGAGCTAACACCACCTCTGCTGCCTGGGCTACAACAGCTCTCTGGGCTAATACCACCACTGCTACCTGGGCTACAACAGCTCCCTGAGCTAACACCACCTCTGCTGCCTGGGCTACAACAGCTCTCTGGGCTAACACCACCTCTGCTGCCTGGGCTACAGCAGCTCTCTGGGCTAACACCACCTCTGCTGCCTGGGCTACAGCAGCTCCCTGAGCTAACACCACCTCTGCTGCCTGGGCTACAACAGCTCTCTGGGCTAATACCACCACTGCTACCTGGGCTACAGCAGCTCCCTGAGCTAACACCACCTCTGCTGCCTGGGCTACAACAGCTCTCTGGGCTAACACCACCTCTGCTGCCTGGGCTACAGCAGCTCCCTGAGCTAACACCACCTCTGCTGCCTGGGCTACAACAGCTCTCTGGGCTAATACCACCACTGCTACCTGGGCTACAACAGCTCCCTGAGCTAACACCACCTCTGCTGCCTGGGCTACAACAGCTCTCTGGGCTAACACCACCTCTGCTGCCTGGGCTACAGCAGCTCTCTGGGCTAACACCACCTCTGCTGCCTGGGCTACAGCAGCTCCCTGGGCTAATACCACCTCTGCTACCTGAGCTACAGCAGCTCTCTGGGCTAACACCACCTCTGCTGCCTGGGCTACAACAGCTTTCTGGGCTAATACCACCTCTGCTACCTGGGCTACAGCAGCTCTCTGGGCTAACACCACCTCTGCTGCCTGGGCTACAGCAGCTCTCTGGGCTAATACCACCACTGCTACCTGGGCTACAGCAGCTCTCTGGGCTAACACCACCTCTGCTGCCTGGGCTACAGCAGCTCCCTGGGCTAACACCACCTCTGCTGCCTGGGCTACAGCAGCTCCCTGGGCTAATACCACCTCTGCTGCCTGGGCTACAACAGCTCTCTGGGCTAATACCACCACTGCTACCTGTGCTACAACAGCTTTCTGGGCTAATACCACCACTGCTACCTGGGCTACAGCAGCTCTCTGGGCTAATACCACCACTGCTACCTGGGCTACAGCAGCTCTCTGGGCTAACACCACCACTGCTGCCTGGGCTACAGCAGCTCTCTGGGCTAACACCACCACTGCTGCCTGGGCTACAGCAGCTCTCTGGGCTAACACCACCTCTGCTATCTGGGCTACAGCAGCTCCCTGGGCTAACACCACCACTGCTGCCTGGGCTACAGCAGCTCCCTGGGCTAATACCACCTCTGCTACCTGGGCTACAACAGCTCTCTGGGCTAACACCACCACTGCTACCTGGGCTACAACAGCTCCCTGGGCTAACACCACCACTGCTGCCTGGGCTACAGCAGCTCTCTGGGCTAACACCACCACTGCTGCCTGGGCTACAGCAGCTCCCTGGGCTAATACCACCTCTGCTACCTGGGCTACAACAGCTCTCTGGGCTAACACCACCACTGCTACCTGGGCTACAACAGCTCCCTGGGCTAACACCACCACTGCTGCCTGGGCTACAGCAGCTCCCTGGGCTAATACCACCTCTGCTGCCTGGGCTACAGCAGCTCTCTGGGCTAACACCACCACTGCTACCTGGGCTACAACAGCTTTCTGGGCTAACACCACCACTGCTATCTGGGCTACAGCAGCTCCTTGGGCTAACACCACCTCTGCTGCCTGGGCTACAACAGCTCTCTGGGCTAACACCACCACTGCTATCTGGGTTACAGCAGCTCCCTGGGCTAACACCACCACTGCTGCCTGGGCTACAGCAGCTTTCTGGGCTAATACCACCACTGCTACCTGGGCTACAGCAGCTCTCTGGGCTAACACCACCACTGCTGCCTGGGCTACAGCAGCTCCCTGGGCTAACACCACCTCTGCTATCTGGGCTACAGCAGCTTTCTGGGCTAACACCACCACTGCTGCCTGGGCTACAACAGCTTTCTGGGCTAATACCACCACTGCTGCCTGGGCTACAACAGCTTTCTGGGCTAATACCACCACTGCTGCCTGGGCTACAGCAGCTCCCTGGGCTAACACCACCTCTGCTATCTGGGCTACAGCAGCTTTCTGGGCTAACACCACCACTGCTATCTGGGCTACAGCAGCTCCTTGGGCTAACACCACCTCTGCTATCTGGGTTACAGCAGCTCCCTGGGCTAACACCACCTCTGCTGCCTGGGCTACAACAGCTCTCTGGGCTAACACCACCACTGCTATCTGGGTTACAGCAGCTCCCTGGGCTAACACCACCACTGCTATCTGGGCTAGAGCAGCTCCTTGGGCTAACACCACCTCTGCTGCCTGGGCTACAACAGCTTTCTGGGCTAACACCACCACTGCTACCTGGGCTACAGCAGCTCTCTGGGCTAAGACCACCACTGCTATCTGGGCTAGAGCAGCTCCCTGGGCTAACACCACCTCTGCTGCCTGGGCTACAACAGCTTTCTGGGCTAACACCACCACTGCTACCTGGGCTACAGCAGCTCTCTGGGCTAACACCACCTCTGCTATCTGGGCTACAGCAGCTTTCTGGGCTAACACCACCACTGCTATCTGGGCTACAGCAGCTCCTTGGGCTAACACCACCTCTGCTGCCTGGGCTACAACAGCTTTCTGGGCTAACACCACCACTGCTACCTGGGCTACAACAGCTCTCTGGGCTAAGACCACCACTGCTACCTGGGCTACAACAGCTTTCTGGGCTAAGACCACCACTGCTATCTGGGCTACAGCAGCTCCTTGGGTTAATTCCACCACTGCAGGACCCTATTACAACTAAACCCAGTATGTCACCACAACCCATTACACCCATGCGTACACAGAGGAACCCTGTATTTAAAAAAAACATCGATCATGTAAGTTATTTCAGACTCTTAATCAAGCCAGAACTATATATGGGATCCACAGTGTAAAAACAAAGGGCTCTTAGGTGGCCATCTGAACATACGCAGTATATAGCCCCTAAGAGGGAACAATTGGAGCATCTTCTTAACGCAAATGTAGATTTCATGGGACTTTCAGAAACTTGGCTTTAACCCTCTTCCCCACAAGCAGTGGTATCATTACAAGGCTACAATGTCTTTAGAAAGGATAGGCATCAATGAAAGGGGGAGGGGGTGTTACTGTATATGAAGGACTCACTAAAATGTACACACATAAAACAGTAAATGACATTTCTGCTGAGAGTGACACTTTAACTCCAACACATTCAATTGGGATTTCATTAGGCCACATTATGTCTTTATCGCCCACCTTCAGCAAAAGTAGATTTTTATGATCAATTTAAGGCACTGAGTTGTTGTGACTTTTAATATTGTTGGTTGGTTGTATGTTTAATTGTATGTTTTTGTTTTTTTGTTTTGTTTTTGTTACTGTGGCTTTTCACATCTTCCCCTTATATACTTTTCACCATGGCACCATGACACGCTTTTCTCTTCTCATTTTCAATGGAATCCACTAAAGGTTTAAAGGTTGTTCACATTAATATCAGGAGCCTTACTTCAAAAATTGATTATCTTAGAACCTGGGTTGCTCAGTACAAACCTAGTATTATTACCATCTCAGAAACTTGGCTAAATAATTATACTTCTGACAGTGATATTGAAATAAATGGTTATGTACAGAGCTGATAGGCTGTCCAGAGGAGGTGGTGTGGCCACATATGTTGATGCAAATCTTAGCTCTGAATGTATTACTCCTGAAGTTGATCCAGTTAACTTTGAATGTATTTTTATTAATATTATTTTTCATGCAAATAAACACTTAATTATTGGCAATATTTATAGACCTCCGTCTGCCCCATCCGATTCCACAAAGTGCATTTTGTCTACTATCAATTCATTAGGCAGGCATAAAGAATTGATTATTCTCGGTGATTTCAAATGCAATTGGTTGAATCGTTCCTCCACTGGTGATAAAGATTTATTTAGTAGTATTAATCTCTCACAGCTTATTAAGGAACCCACTAGAGTGGATAGCCGGTCCTCCTCTTTGCTTGATTTGATATTGGTTTCTAATCCGGAAAGGATAGTTAAATCTGGTGTCTTATCAGATTGTTTTAGTGATCATTCTGTCATTTATTGTGTCTGGAAAATTAAACTGCCTCATTTTCCACCGAAATATATTAAAATACGTCAAAGAAAAAATACCAATGTTGATTGCTTTATACAGGATTTGAAATCTATTAATTGGGACAGGTTTCAGCTAATTCCTTTTGTGGAAGATGCATGGACTTTTTTTCACTCTGAACTCATTAATGTAATTGATAAGCATTTTCCGTTTAGAACTATTAGAGTTAAAGGGAAGCACTTACCCTGGATCAGTTCTCATTTACTCAATCTTTTTAAGCAAAGAGATAAGGCATGGGCCAAATACCGCCTTACTAAATCTGCCCCCGACTGGGATTATTACAGATCTCTTAGGAATCAGTGCAAGACCCACACCCGAAATGCTAAATCCAGTTACTATAGAGACTGTTTTCTTAATGATTTTAAAAACCCTAGACAGTTCTGGGATCATTTGAATCGAGTTCTCAATAGGAATATTAAAACTCCTGTTAACCAATTGAAAATGAATAATGTTACAATTACTGATCCTACCCTTATTGCTCATGCTTTCAATCAGCATTTTACTGCAATTGGTGACTCCAATCATGTTTATTCTCATACTAATGATCATGTCTCAACCTTTTCTTTTGCATCTGGCTCATTTAAATTTAATAAAATTATGCCCATTGATGTTTTTAATGCTATAGCTGATCTGAAGGAATATAGTAGTGCTGGTCCAGATGGGCTTGAGGCTAGGTATATTAAACTTGCTGCTCATGTATTGATATTTCCACTCGCTGACCTGTTTAATCTGTCTTTGAATACTTTTACTGTCCCCGCTACATGGAAATGTGCGAAAGTTACCCCTTTATTAAAAACTGGTGATGCTTCTATTATGAATAATTATCGTCCTATCTCTATTATCTGTTCCATTGCTAAAATATTTGAGAATTATTTTTAATCAATTATCAAAATTCATTATTCAGAATAATATCTTATCTGCATTTCAATCTGGCTTTAGGCCCAATTTTTCTACCACCACAGCTTTATTAAAGTTTACCAATGATATTTTTTCTGCCTGCGATAAGGGACAGCTAACTGGTGCTATTTTTATTGATCTTTCAAAGGCCTTTGACATGGTGGATCATTACATTCTTCTTGATAAGCTTTATGCAATAGGTCTGAATCAAAGTGCTTTATTATGGTTTAATTCTTATCTTCATAATAGAAGGCAGTGTGTTGCTTTTAAAAGTTCACTGTCTGATTATTTACTGGTTGATAAGGGTGTTCCTCAAGGTTCCACTCTAGGACCCCTTTTGTTCTCGATCTTTATCAATGATTTATCACACATCTTTTCCATGAGTAAGATTCATCTTTATGCTGATGATACAGTAATTTATACTGCTGACTCTGATATTCACCAGATCCAGAATAGGTTACAAGTTGACTTTATTATGACTCAAAAATGGCTTCACAGTAACAACCTGGTGTTGAATATGGAAAAGTCCTGTTGTATGTTGTTTGGGACGAGGCACAGAAGACCATGTGCTCTTAACTTACAACTGTATTTTGCTAATGGGTCCTCTATGGTGAAATCTGAAACATTTAAATACCTTGGGTTGTGGATGGATTCTGAGCTTACCTTCAAACCTCACATTGACTATATCACAGAGAATATATGGTTGTCTCAGTACACTTTATAGATCTGTTAATTGCTTTACATTGGAAGTGAGGAAACGGTTAATTTCCCAGTTGATATTGCCGATTATTGATTACGCTGATATTATTTACATGAACACTAGTGACGCTGCTCTTAAGCCACTTAATGTTGTTTTTAACTCTCTATGTAGATTTGTTCTGAGGTGTCCTTTTAAAACACATCATTGTGTAATGTATGCATCATTGAATTGGCTTCAGCTGAATTCAAGAAGAGACTTTCATTGGTTTCTTTTTATTTTCAAATGTGCCTACTTCGAATGTCCTTCATATCTGAGAGAACTCTTGGTTCCACGTAGTTCTTTGTATCCCCCTAGTTATATGCAATCTCTTGTTTTTACTGTACCAGGAATCTTTTCAGCCACTGGTCGTAAAACTTTTCACTACAAAGCTACTAGTGATTGGAATAATCTTCCTTTTTCCTTGAGGTCCATTATATCTTTTCGTAGATTCAAGTTAACTTTATTCCAATATCTAAACAATGTGTGTGCATGCTACTGATGTTGGATTGAACAGTAATGTTTGCAAATTGTCTTTTGTTTCATGTAACTGTTTAACTGATTTACCTCCTGTTGATTCAACCTCGGTTCTTCTTATGTGACACCTTTTTGTTTACTGCATTTCTTGCATTATGGTTCCAATTGTATAATGAGTAAATGTGATGTGCTTTTTGAGACAGTTATAACATGTCAGGGCTATGATGTGTCTTAGGTTTGTTGTAATGGTGTAAGCTGCCTAGTAGCTCAATGGTTTTGAGCATTTGTTTTTGGCTTTTTTTGTTGTTGTTGTTGTTGTTGTTGTTGTTGTTGTTGTTGTTGTTGTTTTATGTCTATGTGTACTTGGACCCTCTTGAAAATGAGATGTTGCATCTCAAGGGGCTATCCATTAATAAATTGAAATTGAAATTGAAATTGAAATAATGAGGTTATTCTAATGGGAGACTTAAATGTAAATTGGGACAACAAAAGTGATAGAATGATTTGTTGTTCTAGTTGGATCACTGATCATTTGTGTTGGTCCAAAATTATCTGTAATTTATTTCAGTTTCTTTCTAAAACTTTAATAGACCTGGGGCCGTATGTATAAAGCCACTCAGAGTAAAATTTTAGTCTCAAGTCTGTCAAAATTCTAAGAATTACGTCATTTTACTTTTATTCCTAGACTTAAGAATAAGTGTGATTCATAAAGTTTCCTAAGTGTCAAGACGAGGTCTCAGCTCCTAAATCATTTAAGAGAGCTGAAGAGGTCTCTTAACCTAGTTAGGAGTAACAAGATGGCAGCAGAGAGGAGGCGGCCACACGCTTTATGAAAATATGATGTATTGGAGTTACAGTAAATGATGACGGAGTTGATTTTATAGCAATGAAATGAAAGTAATAATTACATTGTTGCTGACTGGAAAAAAGCAGCAGTACACCCGGTGATGACTTGAGCTCATCATTCCACAGTGAGCAGGGTCTTAATAGCACTATTGTGGCCCTATTGTGGGTTTTTTTAATTGTTTTTTTTTTATGACCTTACAAGTTTGCTTAAACCATCAAAATATAAGGAAAATAAAAGTTAGTGAAGATATTTATCTGACAAAATTATTTCACATCAAGTCACTTTTTACAGTACAGATTGTTTCAAAGCAGCTTTACAGTGATAATAATGCAACAAAGTTAGTTTGGGCTGTACAGCAGCTCTAGAAGAGTGTCATTTTGCAGCTTAAGTTAGTAAAAATGATGATTCATTTCCATTGTAAAAGATCATTAGTTATTAGTTCATTATACAGCTGCTCTGAGAAAAGTGATGTCATTGTTCAGTTCAGTTCAGAGACAATGGTGTCAATCCAGGCAGATCAATAATATTGTTGAAAAAAGGGCTAACTACAGCAACAGTTTTTTTTTTTTTTTACTAAAAAGCTCACAGGAGAAGAAAAAAATCATACATTGTCTGCAACATAGTCAGCTATTAATATTTCATTGTCCTCTCTTGTTCATTTGTTTGACAGCCTTGGCTAAAAATGATGTCTGTACAGTTTGACATGTTTCATTGTGTTATCACAAATAAACAATTGACTCCAAGCACAACTACACAATACGCGTACAAAATCTTAACACAGTTTTAATACTATTTGAATAAAGGGTGAGTGTCAATTTTCCTTGGCCTCACTTTTGGCCAATACTATATGGCAGTTCTTTGACTTTCCAATTGATCTTCAAATCTCGCAGTAAAATAAAGCCACTTTATTGAGTATTTCGGGCTTTCCTGAGTTGTTGGATCCATTGATGGAACTCATGTTTGCATTATTGGAGACACGCATCAGTAGAAAAGGGTTTCCACAGCATGAATACTAATTTGTGATAATTTTGCACAATGCACTGCAAAGCATTTTTTTTTATGAATTTAAATATTAAAGCTTCAGTGTCTTAATTAAATTATTTGATTATAATTAGATTAAATGATTGGTGTCATGCTGCAATGACCTCATCCTTGCAGGCTCACTATTGGCCGATTCAGTGGTTGAGGGCGGCCATTTTGGGTTGACATCATTGTAGTCCTTAGTTTACAACACTTAAGTCCCACTTCAGTCAGCACTTAAGAATCAGTCTTATACTTTACTGAAAGTTGCTTTTAGCTGCTTTATAAAAGTCTCCTACTCTTAGAAAAGTCCTACTCTTTACTAAGTATTACTAAGTATTTAAGTCAAAGCTTAAGACTATTCTTAAGAGCATTTCTTAGAAGTTTTATTCATAAGGGCCCTGGTGTTCTCTAACAAACTAGATAGAATGATAAAAACATACAATTTCTTGACTGGCTTGTCTGACCACAATGCCATATTCTTCTCTAGAAAGTTGACTAAAAAACGTTTGAGAAGTGTCAGTAAAAGCACTAATATAAAACAAACATTTATTCCAAAGAGCCAAGAACAACGTTTAACTGCAGCTCTAAATAATCTTGATTGGTCTAGTATATTATCTTGTGATGACACTAATAAATGTTGTGATCTACTATACTCCTCTATTAAAGGGGTTCTGTCTCACTTTCAGAAAGCGGGTCACTTAAAGAAATGAGTTTATTCCTTGCCTTGGATCAATAGTGAGTGTAAACAGCTTATGACACTCAGAGACAAATTACTTAAATCATTACAATTTGAATTAACTACTGATCGATTCAATGTTTTATCCGCAAGGAATAAAGTCACAGAAACTTTGAGAATGGCAAAAGCAAATGTTTTCATGACTGTAATTAATGGTGCCAAAGGAAATTGTAAGCTAATTTGGTAAATATTAACAAACTCCTTGGTAAAAGTAAGCATAATGCTGATAAAGACCTTGAACTCAAATTTGACAATGAATTGGTATCAGAGCCTCTCAGCCTAGCAACTAAATTAAATGGTTACACCACTGTTTTCTAATTCTTGTGACTCTCAAAAAAAAATTGGCAACACCGACCTCCATATGGATGCCTCAACTCAAAATACAAAGTTTAATATGCAAATAATTGCAGAAAATGAAGTAGAAAATCTCTAAATTGAAAAGTTTAAAAGCAAGGGATGTGTTTGGATTTGATGCTAATCTTCTGAAGCATTATAAATCGTGTATCTTGGTGCCTGTGACCCATCTTATTAATTTATCAATCACGCAGGCAGTCGTCCCTTTGAGTTGGAAGGTGGCAAATGTCATACCAATATATAAATCGGGTGATAAATTAAACCCTGCTAATTATCGACCTATCAGCATACTCCCTTTCTTCTCAAAGATAGCAGAAAAGTGGGTCGCTAACTCTATTATTGCACATCTTAATGTTTCCAATCCGGGTTTGCACCCTATGCAATTCGGATTTCGATCTCTTCACTCAACTGAAACGGCTGTCTGTGTTGTTGTTGAGAAGGTGAAGTCTTATTTAGACAAAAACAGTTATGTTGCGGCTGTTTTTGTTGACTTTAAGTGTGCGTTTGATACTGTGAATCACCTTATGCTCCTGTCTAGACTGTCAACATTTAACTTTAGCAATCAAACCGTTAAATGGATACAGTCTTATCTATCAGATAGAAAACAATGCGTGCAAATAAAGAATAGTAAGTCACCCTATCTTCACTATACGCAAGGTGTCCCTCAGGGATCAATTTTAGGTCCCCTGCTATTTTCACTGTATGTAAATAACTTGCCCAATGTGTGCAAAAATGTGGACACGATTATGTATGCAGACGATATGGTAATTTTTATACAAGCCAAAAGTGCTGATGATGCAGCCCATCAGCTTTCATTAGCCTTAAATGACTTACAAAAATGGCTGAATGATTCATGCTTGTGCCTTAAATGTTAAAAAGACAGTATCAATGTTTTTTAGTAAACCTAAAACAACCGTGGGCGCAGTAAAAGTTTGCATGGGTGGACAAGAATTAATTAATGTTGAGGAAGTTAAGTATTTGGGAGTGCTAATAGCCTCGAAATTATCCTTTAAAAACATGTTAAAAAAGTAGTGAAAACTGTAAATGTTAATATACAGAACTTTAGACATATTCGTACATCATTAACGGATACAGCAGCGATTACATTCCTGCACTCTATGATACTGGCTCACATTGAGTACTGTATCACAAGTTGTGATAAATATTAGACAAGAAACCTTCGTCATATCACTGTATACTATGCCACCATAATCAATAATTGGCCTTATCATTGCACAGTAAATTCTCTTTAAAGAATACCGAGTTGCCCCCCAATCTACTCCTGCCAGACACCTGAGAACATTAATTCCCTTTTTACATTTTTCAACCACTTTCTTGATGTGTGACGCAAAAGTAAGTCTAGAATCCATCCAGATCCCAAGGAACCTAACTTCTGAGACCTGTTCTAATACCTTATCATATAACTTAAGTTTAGTACTTGGTAATTTCTTTTTCTTAGAAAAACATATTACTTTTGTTTTTTCAACAGACTCCAGCTCCAGTTATTAGTCCACTTCTATGATGGCTTTCTGCATACAGCTTTCCACATATGTCCACAGTGCACCGTCATCTGCATACAGGGATTTTCCAATACCTTGTCCAACTTTGGAAAAGATATCATTAATCATGATATTAAACAGTACTGGACTACACACACTTCCTTGTGGTGTACCATTATCAATTGAAAAAATCCTAGAGTAACTTGCCCCAACCCTAACTTGAATGGTCCTATTTAGCAGAAAATCCATTATCCAATTATACATTTTTCCTTTAATGCCCATCTTTTCTAATTTAATTAAAAGTCCCTCTCTCCATAACATGTCGTAAGCCTTTTCAACATCAAAAAATACTCCAACTAATACTTCTTTATTTACCATTGCCTTTCTGATTTCAGATTCTAAACATATAACTGAATCCATAGTATTTCGTCCTTTTCTAAATCCGCTTTGATGTGGGCACAAAAGATTTTCCTTTTCTATAACATAATTTAATCTGCCTATTACCATTCTTTCCATTAATTTACACATATTTGATGTTAATGCAATCGGTCTATAGCTAGATGCTAACGAATGATTCTTCCCAGGTTTTGCAATTGGAATGATTACACCATGTTTCCATGAAGAGGGAAGTTTACCTATTTCCCATATCTTATTGAAAAGTAGTAAGATAACATTCAGGGACACATCTGAAAGATGTTTTATCATTTCATAACATATATCGTCCTTCCCTGGTCTTGTCTGTCATGTGTTCCCTGTCTTCATGTTTAGCTGTCTCCTGTTATGTTGATTAGTCTTCCCAGGTGTCTCTGATTAGCCACGCCCCCTTGTTATCTTGTTTAGCTTGTCTGTCTGTGTATTTAAGCCCTGTGTTTAGTTTAGTCTTTGTCAGTTCTTGTATATTGTTGCTCCATGTTGGTTGTTCTGTTCCCTGAGTCTCAGTCCTGAGTTTGTGCTTGTATATGTGAAGTTCTGAGTTTATTTAATAAAAGACTACTGCACGTGGATCCTGCGTCCTCCTCTGCTTCAACCAATACGCCTCCACCATTGAGTGATTTTATGAAACAAAAGTCTAGCAGTGTTGCTGGGTCTCGAGTGACTTGAGCCACTATGAGAGGTGATTGTGAATTGGCATTTAGGCGGACGTTCCCGGATGGCTTACTGCTTCCGGCCAGATTTTCGAGTGCTCGACCGATGGATACTCTTCTATCCCAGGAGGCCACGCGAGAGGATACGTCATTATCAAACATCGCAGAGATCGGCGACGCGGGTGCTTTCAAATGTGAGTAAGCTGTTACGCCGTCCAGTCTCCCTGGTTCCATTTGTCAGCCACGATCACCCTCTCCTGAATTCTAGTGATTTGCGTACTTTCCACTTAGTATGCATCATTGACACTCTGATTAATCTTCACCTGTTCTGAATCATCTCATTGCCCAGCCTTTATCTGCCTCGTTAACAGAGCGTTTCTTGCGAAGTATTGCCTTTGACTGCTTTTGTGTTGTGTTTGTGCATTTTTGTATTTTTGTAGGATCTGAAATGTCAGCAGATGGTGTGAGCACTGAGGATGAGGAGCCCAGAGCTGAATCCTGGAGATGGTGCCATGGACGAGACCCTCCATCACTCCACCAGCCCTTACGAGACCCTCCATCACTCCACCAGCCCTTATTGCCTCAGATTGTGAAGCACAACACATCACGCAACAACCTCTGGCACGAAGGAACGGCTACCTCTGGCGGTCAGCTGATTCATCAGAATAAATCTGCAGAATGGGAACCGCTGTGTTGAGATGGCAGAAGGATGTGGGTTCAGCGCCTGAGGCCTACATACATGATTGTAGTTTGAATAAAGCTGTGTTTCATGTGTTGATTTGTATATGCATTTGTTTATTGTGTGATGGTGACTTTCATTCATTCTTTTATTAATTTATTAATATTTTTCTCGTTGTCAGTAAATAAAATTTAATTATTTAATTAATGCTTTATTTAATTGTTTGAATGAAAATGTAGATATGTTCACTATACATCTAGAGTGTATTCATGCATAGCTGTGTCATATGACATACATTACAATTTGTTTTATTGAATTATATCATTTTCAGTAAAAAGTAATATAATTAAGTATTGGTCAGCATTTATCGTTGTTGTTATTATTGTATGTTTTGGGGTGGGATAGCAATGCAATTCATTCTGGGGTAATATTAATAATTTTTAATAGTAATGATACTTAAAATTTTTCGAGTATAAAATCAAAATCAATCAGTTTCCTCCAAAGGCAAATTTTCGCACAGCTGCCCTTTGGCGCAGACATTACAAACGCTGAGGAAAACCATTCTAGGTAGGGCTGTCGAGTTAATGATGTTATGAGGTGTATATGGGTTAGGTTAGGTTTATATATATATAAAATGGGTTTGCATACATAATATGAGATTTTTTACACAGGAAAAAAGAACATACAAGGTTGAATATCTTAATATATATTTTCTTAAATAATTAATTATAATACATTTAAAAAATGCATTTTTTGTTATTTATAGGCCTGAGGGATGAAACTAGAGTTAAATTCAACAAGAAAAAGAGGAAAACAAAGCAGTTAGCCAGATGAAAATGTTTGGACAACATTATTCAAGAGATGACAATTTTGGGATTCCCTAATAAAAATAAATAATATCGCTAAGGATAAAACGGTGGGTCACATTAGTAGGGTTAAACATAAGAACTTAAATCAACCGTAAATGTATTCACAAAATAAATGGGCAGCAGTTTCTTCAAAAAGACCACAAAATGAGCAAGTTTAATCAATATCAAGATATTTACAGATAGATTAATTAAACGTGTCGTTCAAATCTTTTAAGTTGTTGCGCGTGTGTTAACACGTCGTAGGTCACATGATAATGTCAACATGGCAGATGTCCGGTTCGCATTCATACTCAACGAGATCTGGCTATAAAGTACCTACTCTTTTAGCGCTCGTTAAGTAAGTATTTATTGAAATTAAGTACCTACTCATTGAGTATGCGGTTTCGGACGCAGCCGATGTCTTTCCACGCGATTCTAAAGACCTCTAAATTAGTGTGTTTCCATTTACGCTCTAAATTACGGGTTTCTCTCTTTAGAACACGCGTAGTATTGTTGTACCATGGTGCTTTAATTTTCTCTCTGACCTTTTTAAATTTAATGGGTGCAACAATATCCAATGTTCTAGAGAGAATGGTGCTCATACTAGTTAGTTCTTCTAGTTCATCTGTTTGTTTGGGTTCACTGAGCAGCTGAGACAGATCGGATAAACAATTTGAGAAATTCACCTTTGGCTAAGCCACGCCCTAGAATGTAGATTGACCAATCACAGCGCAGCCAAGAACGAGCTCCGACAGAGGTCCGACACTTTTTCACAGCGCTCCATTGACTTTAACGCAGGCGTCTCATATTTTTGGTCTCGGCAGGCTATTACCGTCGTAGTTTTATCAAAAATATGGTTAAACGTTGTGCCTGGGGCATTTGTAACACAGATACGCATTTCCCAGAGAGGTTGGAGGAGGGTGTCCGTTTTTTTCCCTTCCCAAAACCGATTTCAAATCCTGACAAGTGTCGTTTTTGGATTAAACTGTGTGTGGACGTCCTCACAGTCAGCTAAACCCCTCAAGGATCAACAAGCACACTTTTGTGTGCTCTTAGGTAAATTTAGATTTTAACCTTACTGTAAAGTTATACTAGTTAGACAGTAATATGCTGTTTGTTTTAGCTAACTTTGTTATTCAAGATACAAACACCTAACGTTAACGTTAGGTGTTTGTATCTTGAATAACACAGTTAACGTTAGCTAACATCCAGCCGCTAGTCAAAACATACAATCCTGACTTACTTGATAACTAAACTATCGCTAAGCTTGCTTGCTAGCACCTTGATTCTCCATTAACGTAATTAGGGTAGAGAACCGAAATCATAACCTAAAACAGCATAAAACTGTCTAACTAGCATTATAACTAGTATAACTTTACAGTAAGGTTAAAATCTAAATTTACCTAAGAGCACACAAAAGTGTGCTTGTTGATCCTTGAGGGGTTTAGCTGACTGTGAGGACGTCCACACACACAGTTTAATCCAAAGATGACACTTGTCAGGATTTGAAATCGGTTTTGGGAAGGGAAAAAAACGGACACCCTCCTCCAACCTCTCTGGGAAACGCGTATCTGCGTTACAAATGCCCCAGGCACAACGTTTAACCATATTTCTGATAAAACTACGACGGTAATAGCCTGCCGAGACCAAAAATATGAGACGCCTGCGTTAAAGTCAATGGAGCGCTGTGAAAATGTGTCGGACCTCTGTCGGAGCTCGTTCTAGGCTGCGCTGTGATTGGTCAATCTACATTCTAGGGCGTGGCTTAGCCAAAGGCGAATTATCAATGGTGGATGGAAGGATTGTTCTGCCTGGTCGATAATGCGGCGCAGCATGACATATTACAGCAGTACATAATATGCAAGTTACCATGTAATGGTCAATGATAGGAGTAAAAATTTCATAAATGAAAGTTTATTACTAAAATATAAAGTCAACAACTTTCATAAAAAGAGTTGGGACAGAAAATGCTGTTAGGTATGTGTTTGGGATTTATTTCCACGTTGACATCGTTTTATCTACAAGATGTTTTTAAGGTAAAATAATGAGTTTTAATTTTATCCATATGTAAATATGGTCCTAATACATCCCTAAAGGGTATAGGAAAAATATAATTTGGGGCAGAAAATGCTGTTTGATATATGTTTGGGAATTATTTCCACGACGACATCGTTTTGTGTTTTTAAGGTAAAATAAATTAATTTTAATATTGTCCATATGTATATATGATCCTATTACATCCCAAAGGGTATAAGAAAAATATATAAAGCTGAACTATGTATTTGAAAATTATAAAATAGGTGTATAAACATACACTCACCTAAAGGATTATTAGGAACACCTGTTCAATTTGGTTGTTGGTGCCAGACGGGTCGGTCTGAGTATTTCACAATCTGCTCAGTTCCTGGGATTTTCACGCACAACCATTTCTAGGGTTTACAAAGAATGGTGTGAAAAGGGAAAAACATCCAGTATGCGGCAGTCCTGTGGGCGAAAATGCCTTGTTGATGCTAGAGGTCAGAGGAGAATGGGCCGACTGATTCAAGCTGATAGAAGAGCAACTTTGACTGAAATAACCACTCGTTACAACCGAGGTATGCAGCAAAGCATTTGTGAAGCCACAACACGCACAACCTTGAGGCGGATGGGCTACAACAGCAGAAGACCCCACCGGGTACCACTCATCTCCACTACAAATAGGAAAAAGATAGCAATTTGCACGAGCTCACCAACATTGGACAGTTGAAGACTGGAAAAATGTTGCCTGGTCTGATGAGTCTCGATTTCTGTTGAGACATTCAGATGGTAGAGTCAGAATTTGGCGTAAACAGAATGAGACCATGGATCCATCATGCCTTGTTACCACTGTGCAGGCTGGTGGTGGTGGTGTAATGGTGTGGGGGATGTTTTCTTGGCACACTTTAGGCCCCTTAGTGCCAATTGGGCATCGTTTAAATGCCACGGCCTACCTGAGCATTGTTTCTGACCATGTCCATCCCTTTATGACCACCATGTACCCATCCTCTGATGGCTACTTCCAGCAGGATAATGCACCACGTCACAAAGCTCGAATCATTTCAAATTGGTTTCTTGAACATGACAATGAGTTCACTGTACTAAAATGGCCCCCACAGTCACCAGATCTCAACCCAATAGAGCATCTTTGGGATGTGGTGGAACGGGAGCTTCGTGCCCTGGATGTGCATCCCACAAATCTCCATCAACTGCAAGATGCTATCCTATCAATATGGGCCAACATTTCTAAAGAATGCTTTCAGCACCTTGTTGAATCAATGCCACGTAGAATTAAGGCAGTTCTGAAGGTGAAAGGGGGTCAAACACAGTATTAGTATGGTGTTCCTAATAATCCTTTAGGTGAGTGTATATACCTATGTGTATATATCTGTATTATTTATCTTTTTAGCTGTCCAATATAGGATTCTTAAATCCCAATGCTCTTCCAATAGGATAAAATATCCATAAGTGTCAATATATAATGTTTGGTGTATTATTCATTAAGTTGATAAAATAGAGACATAAGAGACAAAAGACACACCGAACAAACCCTGTCTCAACCCAGGGCTATCCAAAAGCTCAGAGGCAGTGGCACAGGCTTGGTTAGGGGAATGAAAAATCCAAGATCTAGGACCCTAAGGAGGTCCCAGAAATGGCTGTAGCTACCCCACTTGAATGATGGTCAAATTACTCCTTAAACTGATGTTTCCATTAGCGTTTTATTCGTGACACTCATGTAGACACCGTAAGAGCTACAGCAAAAACACAAACAATAAAAACAAACAAACACTGTCACTCCAACACATTAACCAACGTCACAATAAACCGATACAATTACAAAAAATGATAAACATTAAACTTATGCACAAATGGGATGCACAAAACTTCACGGGGGGAAGAAAACCGTCATGCATTACAAGCTGCGTCCTTCACGAAAGTGTGCGCACATACACATAGCGGAAACAGAACGCGCTTTATACATGTGTTGGTGCACGTTAAGGCCGTATCATAATAAAAGTCCTTCAAAATAACTATACACATAAATCGGTACAGACCTTATAAATTCAAGCAAATTAGCAATCATTTACAATGGCTATGCACTGGCCTACTTTCTACTGACCACTAAAGGTCACCCAAGGTCAAGAAAGGGAACAATGCCGTGCTCCAACGTCCCCATAACAATGTCCACTTGATAAATGCGTAGATATGTATATAATAATATTAGTGATAATAATAATAATAATAACACCAATAACTCGTCTCATAATATCTGTATTATATGTGTGCACACACACGTGTTTTATTGTCTATATGGTTGTGTTGTACAATAATGAGTATAGTAAATGAAATGACCGCCATTTTGTTTGTTTGTTTTTAATTTTCTTCCAGGGGTCGACCAGAGAGGGCTGTCAACGGTCGGGGTGCCCTACAGAGGGCCGTCCAGACCGGATTAACAGGTAAATGGGGTAGGTTTTATCACATAAAACATTCAACATGCCAATCGCACACTCCCTCAAAACTTGCGACATCGTCTGATGGCATCTGTGTGATAAAACTGCACATTTCAGAGTGGCCTTTTATTGTGGCCAGCCTAAGGCACACCTGTGCAATAATCATGCTGTGTAATCATCTCGGCAAAGGAGAAGTGCTCACTAACACAGATTTAGACAGATTTGTGAATAGGCCTTTTGTGTACATAAAGTCTTAGATCTTTGAGTTCAGCTCATGAAAAATGGGGGCAAAAACAAAAGTGTTGCGTTTATAATTTTGTTCAGTGTCAATTGACATATTGTCAATGTTACACACTCTTTCAGTTTTTGAAAGACATTATTTTTAATTATAATGGACCCCTGGAGTATATTGTTAATTTTTTTTATATGGCAATTCATAGCCTCATTGTGCACAGTGTATATTTTAAATGTAGAAGACTTGATATATAAATATATGAAATGTAGAGCGGTATTTCTCAACTGGTGGGTCGTGGAGTGTGCCGTCTCAGAAACTGTAAGCCGTTGTGACACCTGGATGGTTTTCTGGATGAAATTCTCGATCCCCATGGCATCCATCATAAGCGACCATCAGTCGGCGAATGTCAGCATTCAAGCCATGACGAAAGGCGGTCGGCAGAAAACTAGAGGCTGCCAATGTTCAATAGTTTAAGGCATACTGACTGACTGACTTGCTACCTTGGTGAAGGCAAAAGAGCTGATGGTGAATGGAGAGGGTTGAAGTAGTTTGTGCGAAGACTTCCTTGATGTGATTGGTGAAGGCTGATGACGAGGTGGTTACTGGAGCGTGGGACTGCCACAACGACTGTGCCCACTGTATCGCTCGCCCGGAGAGAAGAGGAGAAATCATCAAGGCCACGGTCCGTGGGGGAGAGATGTGGTTGCATTTCATAGTAGAGGGACTGAAGGAGAAATCCACTGCAATCCTCCGCCTCGCCGGTCTGATGTGGAAGTAAATAGGGTTTATTTACAGAGCGTGAGCAGAACACAACAGGTGAAGGATGGTTTGCTGAATGAGACGTATAACTTCACCTCATTCTCAGTCAAAGGAGAAGTGCTCACTAACACAGATTTAGACAGATTTGTGAATAGGCCTTTTGTGTACATAATAAAGTCTTCGATCTTTGAGTTCAGCTCATGAAAAATGGGGGCAAAAACAAAAGTGTTGCGTTTATAATTTTGTTCAGTGTCAATTGACATATTGTCAATGTTACACACTCTTTCAGTTTGAAAGACATTATTTTATTATAATGGACCCCTGGAGTATATTGTTCATTTTTTATATGGCAAATTCATATGCAACAATTATGCAATCTAATCCCCACTTTATAAATTTAACTATACTCCATTTCTTAAAGCTTATTTTTATTTGAAGAATAAAAAATCCTAAGATTCCTTAAATATTCCAAAAGAAATCCATGTATTTAGAAGATTTGCTAGTCAATGTTAGAGCATGTTAGTGAATTGCAGTGTCTGTGTCCTTGTCATGTCATTATAAATAACTTTTAAGGTTTCTTTTATTAAGTAATTTGCAACTATTCTTAATTTGTGGTAAGATGTGTCAATTATGTAGAAATTATGTATTATTTTATTTTGTGTGTATTTGTATGTATTGCCAATCCTTTGCTTTTACATCTACCAAATATACTAATGTTATTGTTATTCGAGGATTAATACTAAATTAAACTCCAGAACAGTAGGTGGTGCTACTAAGGCCTACAACCTTTGTTTGTTTGCTAATCATCAGTAAACGCATAAAAGCAGAAGAAATGTGGACGAACGCAAAATGGAGCAGCAGCAGAAAATGATGCACTCAGTCAGCGCGCTGCACACCGTCGGCCAGAGGACAGGCCAGGAGAAGAAGGCGGTGGCCTACGTTAATGAAGGCCACACAGGGCCACCGCACTGCCCAAGGTAACGTTAACACATCTAGTGAGGAACTCTCTCAGCCGCTGCTGTTTCTGTGAGTTTACTACTGTAATTACATCAGTGCAGTGAATCTTGAACCGGTAACACTAGTGTTGAGGCTCTCGACTGCATTGTCCAGTCACTCGGGTTTGCTTGTGTTGGCATGACACGTTTAGCCTCAGATTGTGTTTATTTTAAATGTAGAAGACATGATATATACAGACATAAAGACATGATGCTCTCCACTGGTGGGTCGTGGAGTGTGCCGTCTCAGAAACTTCAACAAATGTTTATTTTGTTTGTTCGCAATAAACGTAATGGACTAGTTGCCGCCATGTTGGATTTCCGGTCAGCGCGTGTAGAGATAGACACTTCCGGTTTCACTTTACGCCGGTGCAGGAGATGCACAGATTATCTTTCACTCTTTCTCCTGTTGATTCTGTGGTTCAGCGATTAGTGAAATCTCTTCCTTCATATAAAACACTCAAGTGTGTAATATAGATTTCCTGATTATGTTCTGATTGCTGATGGACTCAATGGCTCAAAAACTGCTTCTCTTTCTGAGTGTAACTCGACCCTCATCAATGTTTACTATTGTCAAGCCAGATATCGATCCTCATCAGAGATGTAGAAGCGTAATAATGCAATATGGAACTTAGTAACTTTATTAGGTATTATTGCTAACTGTTTTTATTTAGTGTGTAATTTAAATTTCATATACTGACTGACAATGGTATCCTACTGATATCCAGTGTATTTCATCTATTATTTACTGCATTTATTTTGTGCAAGTGTTAATAATAACACTAATCAAACTACAGTAGACAGAAAACTCACTCGTTCTTCACTGAATAACTTTTGTAACTATATTTGTAATGTATATTTTATTGATAAAGTGCAGTGTTACTTTACATTTGATTACAGTTTCTGAATACTGAAAATGTTATTTCAATCGTATCTTTGTTCAGTTGTATCTGTTGCGATTGCTCATTAGTTTATTTGTTCTTTTATTATTGACTGTTTACTTGTCTTTAATAATGCTTGAAATGAATATTAGGCTAGTTGTTTTTCTATGGTATTTTTAAACCAGTCAAACGTTCTGTAAGTGTTCTTTAACTTGTTGATATTAGTTTATGATATTCAGCTACAATTACATGTTTTGCAAGCGAATGATATCCACTTTTTTTTTTTTTTTTTTTTTACCTTATTGGAACCGATAAAATGCAAACGTTACGGCGTCTGCGACGTTCACATTTGCTGTAAGGAGAAACTCATATCTGAATCTTGGCTCGATATAATGAATGTTTTAATATGAAAGAGAAGATGGAGGTCTGTCAGAGACGAATGTGAGCCATTTCATCAGATGTGTAAGGTAAATTATTTGTAAACCTACGCCAACACAGGAGAATACATCAATATGTTCTAAATATATGCAAACTGTTCCTCGCGATTTCAGAATAAAAGTTTAAACCCTCGCTC